>CABHPQ010072361.1:0-11096 GCA_902168405.1 Peromyscus aztecus
TTCCCTTATGAGGGGTAAGGACTATACTATTCTGTGGCTACCACAACAAACAACATGGCAGGATAATGATAATGGTGCAGGAGTGGCACACATATCTTGGTGGTAACCAAATTTCTCTAATAGAACTTACGCCCTAATCAACAAGAGGAAAATTATGATTGATCCTAGAAACATAGCCAACCATTCAGTGCTAGTGAGGTCATGAAAAAATGGAGGTGGACACTATGGCAACCAGTTTACAAAAACAGCATAGTCCCTACATCTGTTTTTATTTCTAATTTAATCTATGGAATGTCAATGAATTTATTTGATATTGGCTTTAGTTCTTAATTTCTAGTAGACGCTTATTAATTTATGAAAAAACATCATTTCTCATCAAGCTTTTAATAGGCTTTGTCTGGAATGGTGTTTTACAGAAACAGGATTTGATGTTAAATAAAATGCAACCATTAAAGTGCTGATTAATTTTTTGAAAATCTATTTAATCAAAAATGTACCACTTGTAGATATTTAAGTAAATGTATCTAAATATTTCCCAGTAAATGAATATAAAAATGAACTCTTCTAAAGTGCCATTCTCTCTACTTCCTGTTTTAAACTTCTATTGAACACCAAGCTTCATATTAGTATACTATTTTTTGAAACGTGTCAACTCAAGTTTAAAATAAACTCTGCATCATCCCTGCAACATAATAATAGCAAATCTCATGTATGTTTATGGAAAGTCTTCAGGAATCTGTTTGTAATAAGACACCATCTAAGCCCCAGATATTACTCATCATTGTTATTATTAGTCAGTCTCAAGCAGAGAATACATAATGAGTGCCTCAAAGTTTTCTTTTGTTGTAGATTTGAGACAACATTTTTCAGACTTTTCCATGAAAGAATTTGTATGCCAGCTACTTTACAAGAATAGTAAATTAAATTCATCATCAATATGTCTACCCCAAATGAAGGATTAGTAGATTGAAAAGGTTTCTAATATTTGAAGTTTATTTCAAGAAAAAATTAAGTGTTGATATGTTATGTAATGAAAATTTATTATTCTTAAAAATTATAAAAGAATTTATTTGAAACATTTACAGATAAGCATATTTTCATATGTGCTAGAACTTACTGACTTAAGCAACGTCCATGGTATTGGATTGAGTCTAACAGGATTGGAATGAACTTAGGAAAGTTACTTCTCAAAGGGAAACAATAACAGGTTGACAGAAATTTCATTCATGATCTAGTTGTATCTTGGTTCATAACAAACATGTATATTGCAATTTCCTTAAACTATGTCCTTCACCACTTAAAGCTATGTCATGGATATGAGTAGTAGAGTCATGTATTTGCATTTATAAACCTGTTTAATTTTAAAATCCTTTTAATTTCAACTATTCAAAAATTATTTATGTTAGTTTTGGACATTATAATATAATCACATCATTTGCTTCTTCCCTTTCATTCTTCCCATATAAGCCCCCTACTCTCTTTCAAATTCAAGGACTCTTTTTTTCCCCATTAATTGCTGTTTTGCGACTGTTTTAAAATAGCATTTATTCTGACCAGAATCTAATATATGAATGTAGTTTGGTGGAATTATTAAGCATCATCTTAGCTATGGAAAAAATACACTTAATTTACCTTACAGCTTTGAAAGTGGATGCTTCCTATAAAATTGCTATAAATTAAATAATACTATCTGTTTTATATCTCTTTTTCTTTTGGTGCAGATATTCACTCACTGGAAGCAAAATGTTCCATATCAATGACAATGGAACAATAATTACCACTAACCTCCTTGACAGGGAGGTCAGTGCTTGGTACAACCTGACTGTCACAGCTACAGAAGCATGTAAGTCCTGATAAACCAGTCCCGCAGTTAACCGCTATTATGTGTGAACAATTATGTAATTTTGATATTAGAGATTTATATATGTTAAATGTTGTAGAAATTAAAATAAAAATTAGTATGTAACTTTATATATGTAGGTCATTTATCTTAAGTTAGTAACTGCTCACTATAATTCAAGCTTCCTATGACCTCACTACTAAATTCTGTTTTTTTTCTTATTTAACAATTATGGTGGGTGGCATTGGCACACACCTTTAATCAAAGAACTTAGGAGGCATAGCCAGGTGGATCTCCGTGAGTTCAATGCCAGCCTGGTCTAAAGAGTGAGATCCAGGACAGGCACGAAAACTACAGAGAGAAACCCTGTCTCAAAAAAACAAAAGGGAAAAAAAAATTATAGGCTTAATAAAAAACAAAGATTAATAAAACACACAGTATAATGAAAAACAACTTTTAAATTAAAATTTATTTATTATACAGCAATGGGTCATTATGGTTTTTGATAGTTAAATATTTATATTGACAATAAAAATTAAGAGATATTTTATAACTTTTAGCACATATTCTACATTTTTATTCTTAAATGGCATGTTTAATGAAAAGAATATATGCATTCAAAAATCATGTACATTTGAAAAGATAGTTATAATGCTACTGACTAGGTATTGCCTCCTAAATTTGCCATTTACTAAAATAATATTTTAACTGTGTTTCACAACTGTGCAATTAGTAAATTTTCACTGAGTGAAATTATAGGTCATTTCTTTTTAACCTTAACAGATTAGACTATTTATACAATTGTAGATAATATGTAAAAGCTGAACACAAATGTCTCTACATGATCCTATTTTTGAATGAAATATTAGAACTATTTTTGTACATTAGTACCAAAGCACATTTGACATGAATATTGTTTCAATCTGATTATGTTGTAGAATGTGAAACACTCAATGAACATTTATTGGTTATCTGTATATACCAAAAACATGAATTTATCTAGAAATTGTGCTCACAGTTCCTACTTTCAGACAGTCATATATTAATTATCAGCAGTGACCAGTTCTTTCTTCCCCTGCTTTCTTATCATTCAGAAATAGGCAGATTATGTCTTTTCTTATTATAAAAATATATCTAATCATAATTGTTTGCTGCTTGCTTTTATGCATTAAATTGTGAATTAATCATTATCTGATCAATTATATTAATTAAAGATAAAAATTTATATATATATAGCCAAAATTATTTTATTTAGTCAATGAACATAGTGTAGCACAGTGAAAGATTAAAATTTCACATAAAGTATTGCATCTTCTGTGTCATTGATTTTATAGATAATTACAATAATGTTTGTGACTTTCATAACATTTGTTAAGACTCAAAGAATATGCCTGTCTTATAACTCACTACTTTTAGTTAATATTTGACATTTTAGATTGGAGAACCAATTTAGCATATTTGTTCATTTTTTTACCAATATGTTAATTATATATTAAAGCAAGGGAGATGCCTTTGGTCTTACATTTTGAATTTTTGATTAATTAAATGGAAGAGGATAACAGAAATATTACAATGACTGGTTATGGCAGACAAAAAATGCCAAGGTTTTCCATGTTAGAAACATGAAGAGGCTTATTATGACACTCTGTAAAGCCATTGTGAAAAATAAATCAAGTCAGTTCAAGAGAAAAATTATAATTTTAAAAAGAGATTTCTCTGTGAAATAACTTTCAGGTTATAAGGATCGTAATTTGTCAAAACTCTAGAAATACGTCACTTCAAGCTTTTGTCATACATGATGAGAGTAAAATAAATAATTTATCTTCTTACACTAGGTGTACTAAAAATAAATGATTAGGAAGAATCTTTATAAACTCTAGACAGTGTTTTTTATTTATACTTGTTTATTTGTTATATGTGTATATATAAGTTTGTGAGTACACATATGCATATGTTGGTGCATATCAAGAGGTGAAAAATAAAAGCTTCTCAGTTTCAAGAGGTCCCATTGATTGATTGTTTCTCTCAGTGTCTGTGCTACTGGTGTTATATTTAGGAAGTGATCTCCTAGCAGGTTCAGAGTAGCTGGATTTATGTTAAGGTCCTTGATCCACTTGGACTTAAGTTTTGTTCACAGTGATAGATATGGGTCTATTTACAGCCTTCTACATGTTGATATCCAGTCCTGTGCTCATTGCATGAGTTGGCTGTTTGAAACCTGGAACTTATGCAGGGTCACTTGGCTCAGCCTGGGAGGAGGGGACTGGCCCTGCCTGGACTGAATCTACCAGGTTGATCTCAGTCCTTGGGGGAGGCTTTGCCCTGGAGGAGGTGGGAATGGGGGGTGAGCTGAGGGGAAGGGGAGGGGGACGGGAGGGGGGAGAACAAAGGAATCCGTGGCTGATATGTAGAACTGAATGATATTGTAAAATAAAATTTAAAAAAAAAAAGAAAAAAAGGTGAAAAATAACTAGAGAGAATTTATTCTCTCTTATTACTAAATGAATTTCAGGTATAGATGTCAGGTCTTCAGACTTGGTGGCAGTCCTACTTGTTTAATGAGCTATGTAACTGGCCCTATAGTCAGTATTTGTAGTATCAAGTGCTCTAAATTTATAAATAAAAAATAATAGAATTAACAAAAGCATATTTGGTAAAAAAAAAAAAAAACGTGTTTATTCAATTAGTATTTTTTTGTATTTTTTTAATCTAATGATTGCTGATAATAAGGAAAAAGCTCTAGCAAAATTGTCTTTTAGTTGTTTTTTAATTTAAGGATATGAGGAAGGTAAATTTAAGCACTGTCAAGTAGAATCAACATTAACACAAATTATCAAATTGTAAGAAAGCCACTGCTCTTTCAAATCACTAATTCAACATTTACATATTTGAAGTATTCATCTAATTAGTGTTTATCAGTAAAAACTCAGGAGTCAGATATCAGGTTAAGAAATTGATAGATCAGAGAAACGGTGGAAAAGCAACCAGTGACCGGCTCTCTATTTTCCTCAATCCAAAAGGACCAAGAATCTTTAAACCCTTCTATACTGCTTCCCGTGTCTCTCTATATGTGCTCAGTTCTCCCAAATATCAAAGGCTAATTTTGGTCAGCTAGCATCTAGCTCTGCCCTCTGATTCAAAGTAAACTTTATTGGCAGTTTTGGGAGTGTTTGAGTATGATCTAAATACCCCACAACATGTTCCCCTTTTTGTTTACATACAAATGAAAGGTTTTAGCTCCTACTCAGTAAAACTATATACAATAAAACAATTATTGGGTAAGAATTATATTCTCAGTGTCCAGTCCATTTACATTTGGCAAATTCAGAGAAAATACTCCATTATCTGTGTCATATAAGATATGATAAATAATGGAGTAAAAAAAAAAGTGAAATCCTATCTTATCCCAAAGACAGGACAGAAAATGTAGTAAACATTGTATAAAATTTTATACCTAATTCACTTCCTATCCTAACTTGTGTTATCAATCCAAAATTATCATTTTAGACCTCAAAACATTTTCTTAGATAAACAATTTAAGCTTTTATGGCTCTCAAACTTATACACTTTATACTTTTTTGTGAGTTTCATTTCTGAATTTACTAACAAGGGAAACTGTCTTCAACCTCATTAAAGACCTAAGATGGGTATAATATTACCTGAATAGACAAAGTGTGGAGCCAACAACTTCCAACATTATAGAAAAGACAGTGACATTTGGATGCCTGGACAGTCATGCAAGTTTCCTCTTCAACATTGAAACATCTATCTTTGACCTAGAGGCCTAGAATATCTGACAGGCTTTTTGGTGAAGCCAGAATTTTGAGGAACTATCCTATCTTGTCTTGACAATGTTTGGCTGTCACCTTTTGTCCCATCATGCTTGTCCAATTTGAACAGCAAACTGTAAGCAATCGAGACAAGGGTAAGTTCTTTCCCACTTAATAACTTTGTCACAATGAAAGCTAACTCTATATGGGGATTCTTTGATACTCATCATCTTATTTTGGAAAAAATTGGTACTGACAGAAGTAGACATACCTCACTGTCATGAAAAGACATGTACTTAAAACATCTTAAATGCCATATTTTGTATGTCTCTGAAGTGTTTGAAGGCCATCTGAAATATATCTCTGTTTGACCTTGAAAACATACCTAAAATGGCCACATATTTTATTGTTATAGATGACTAACTGCTAAACTACATTTCATAATTATTTTTAAAAGTTTGTAAAAGTAGCCATTAAGGACTAGAACTTTACATTACATTTTAAAATGAGCTACATAGGTACACTACAAGAGTAGAAACATATATAGTACATTAAAACAAAAAATAAACATAAATTTGGGTCAATATACAAAACTATCTTAAATAAGAATATATATATATATACTGTATAATTATATATCATATAGCAAAAATAACATTTTAATTTGTATCAATACACAAAAACACCTTAAATGAGGGTGGAAACATATATGCAGTATAACAAAAATAACCATAAATTTGTATCAAATATAAAAATTCACACAAATATAAAACATTTAAGACTATTAATTGGTTTTTTTAGTTTGAAAGTTTATTCAATAATCTACCCTTCTATCTTTATATCATTATATCCCTTTTTTTTCTTTTCAGAATGATATCCCTGAATCTAATCCCCTTTACTTAATTTCCTTTCTGACTATGACCAATAACAACTTGCAAACAATACACCCTAAGCCACGATAATCATCTGTAATTCATGGAATGACAAAAATCTACCCATTCCACTTCTTGGGAATGTGGATGTAATATTCTCAAAATTACTTCCTATTGTCTGGGGGTGAAGGTATTTTTAAAGGACACTGAAAATTTTGAGATAATGGTCAATTCTTGGGAGAACTAGCTATTTTCCTTTTTCTGTGTGTTGAGAAAGTGTGGCACTTATCCGAATTCCTAGGTGGTGTAGTCCATGTAGGTGAACAGTCTCATGTAATTACCTTGAAATTGTTTTGAGTAATTTGTAATTGAACGTTGATTTTTGGATGGTGTTTATCAGCTTAATGACATGATCACAATCCAGGTAAAATTGTCATTGTGGAGTCCCATCATCATTTTGGAGACATCAAAGGTGGCTGATAGGAAGGAAATGGCTCACTGAAGAAAACTTAAATACTTTAAATGTAATATGCAGCAGATCTTGGAGAGGTTTAAGGACCACAGTCTAATAAACACAACTGTGGCATACAAGTTTAATTCCTAGTTAACTGTTTCAGACTCAAGCCTGAAATCATGTACAAGAAACTAGATGAAGTCTATTTCTAGAATTAACTAGTACTCTATATGACCATTAATACTGCAAAAGAAGGCATATATATATATATATGTTATACATTATTAAATAATATTTATATCTTAAGACAAGTTTTAAATAGTCTTAACAAAACCAAGGCATTATGAGATTGGTGGCCACAGAATAAATAGTCTCTTAATTTTATTTTTTTTCTTCTGTCCCATACCAGTTGACATAAGACAAAGATTTCAGATTTTCCTTTAACAAGCATGCTTGGGTTAAGAGAAGGAGAGAGCCATATCTCAACTCCAAAGCCAGATTTAATTATTAATTGAATTGAAACTAATTAATTTGAATTGAATTGAAATTAATTGAATTTGCATTACTTGTTTTTAGAGAACAGCAGAAACGAACATTTGGGAAGATTTGTGAAATGTTATCCAGTTAGAAATGTGCTACACCGTTAGGCCAATTTACTCTCGGGACATTTTCTCTGGATGATTCACTCTTTTACTTCAGATGTCTCATTTGTCCAATCATCTTCTGATTCCTTAATTAGATCCTTTTATTCCCCTGGAAACACAGAAAGAAAACCATGCTCCAATCCTAACTTTGGGGAGTTTCCAATTTTGGCAGGTGATATCTGATTGTTTGTTAGACTTATAAGTTTAGAGTGAAGGGCCAGGCTGTTTGGTGAACTATCACCTCTCCTAATCAAGAAGTTTCTCTTGTTCAAATCTAATCTTTATCAATTTTGATGGTTTCCATAGCTTTTCTTTTCCTGTGGAAACAAAAGAAAAACCTGTTCCACAATGTAACACATATCTTGATTTCCATTCAGAAGTCAACACATCTTTAAAGTGTACAGGGTAATTTAATTCAGCAGTTCTTTCTACTGTCCAATGACTCTCTATAGCTGTTATTCCTTTCTCATTATCATTAAGAAAATTAAAGTTAATAAATAATTGTGCAATCTATCTCTGGGGAATGTTATCCTTTTCTGTTTATACAAACATAAAATAATTCCTTAATTGGATCCTTTTATTCCCCTGGAAACACAGAAAGAAAACCATGCTCCATGTTTATACATGGGGTGTGGTTATACAAAGAAAGAGTGATTAGATCGTTTTATAAATGCTTGTCCTGTAAGATTGTGTAGTATACCTGAAATATGCTTTATATTGTAATATAAAAAATGTTTCATTTTACTAGAGACATATGCTAGATCATTGTCAGTCTTAATTTGTACAGGTACTCCCATGGTGGCTATAAGGTCTAATAATTGTATAATAACAGAATCAGTCTTTTCATAACTCAATGCAGTAGCCCATGGAATCCTGAATATGTATCTAGGGTACAGTGCACATATTTTAATTTTTCAAACTCTGCAAAATGAAACACATATACTTACCAAATTTAATTTCTTTGAGAACATTTTACATTACATCCTGCAGGTAGTGGGGTGTGGTTATACAAACAACGAGTAGTACATTTCTTTGCTTGTTACCAAGTGATTAAAAACATCTTTCTTTAATCCCTTGCAAATAACATGGTATTACTTATGAAATTCCAAAGCTACTAGCATATTTGCTACCAATACCAGATCAATTTTATCAGTATGTTGTACTACAGGGCCTGGTAATCAGTATAAGTTTTATGTAGAAGAGTTGATTTCTATTTCTGATTATTTCTTGTAATTGAATAAATAGGAAGGCTAATTATGAATCAACTTCAGGATATGTCCAGTGGTTTAAATATGTAAAACAATTTTTAGATATATTGAGAGTCAGTTCCTATATTAAGAGTTTGGGGAACATCTAATAGTACCATGAGTATAGCACATAATTCTTAAATTTGAACAGAATCATCAGGGTTTTGAGCCAGATTTACTTAAGTTTCTTGACTTATAACTTGCCTTTTCTTACCTTTTTGCAACTTTATGGAATGAGGTATTCTAGAAATTGGTGTTAGTGGTTGGTATATTGTGCACCCCAATAAACTTATCTGGGGGTCTGAGAACTGAACAGCCACTAGATTAAACATAGAGGTTAGGCAGTGGTAACACATGCTTTTAATCCTAGCATTCTGAAGGCAGAGATGCATCCAGATCTCTGTGAGTTCAAGGCCACACTGGAAATAGCCAGGCATGGTTACACACACCTTTCATCCCAGCACTTGAGACTTCAAGTCTTGCTTTGGAAAGACACATACCTTTAATATCAGGAAGTGATGGCAGGAAGCAGAAAGACATATAAGGTATGAGGACCAGGAAATAGCCTGGGTAAGCTTTTAGGCTTTTAGCAGCAGTTCAGCAGATGAGGACTCAGAGGCTCCCAGTTTGAAGAAACAGGATTTGCTGAAAAGTTGGTGAGTTGAGATTAGCTGTGGCTTGTTTTGCTTCTCTGATCTTTCAGAATTTACCCCAATACCTGGCTCCTGAGTTTTTTGTAAATAAGACTATTTAAGATTTGTGTTACAGGTGTTTCTCATACTAAATGAGGAGAAATCCTATCAGTTCTTGTCAACTGAAGTTTCTTGCTTCTGGGATATTTGTTGCTAATATCTCCCAAGAAATTAGTGCAAGCTCTTAAACAATGTTGATTATCTGTCTATTTGGAGGCAATTTCAGCATTAGTAGAAGGCACCACAATTCCTGGTGGGTCTATTCCTGCTCATTGGTGAAATCTTAATTTTTGTTTCAAAATCAATTCAGAAACCTTTCTACATAGGCCTTTAATTTCTACTCTGTTTTTGTGGCAAAAATATTCATTCTAAGATATTATCTCTCTGTATAAAAAGTCTTGTGGGAGAAAGCATAGAAATCACAATAACAAGAATACAATCAAGGCTGGGCAGTGGTGGTGCACACCTTAATCCCAGCACATGGGAGACAGAGCCAGGCAGATCTCTGTGAGTTCAAGGCCAGCCTGGTTTACAGAGCAAGATCCAGGACAGGTACCAAAACTGCAGTGAGAAACCCTGTCTCAAAAACAAAACAAAACAAAAGAATACAATCAAGTTCTGAATACAAAGGATTCACATGTACATACTGTAATAACTTTTCCACCAAAGCCAATTCCTATTCAACCTCAGCTCATAATTATCTTGGACTATTGAAGGACTTATCTCCTTATAAGCTTTGAACTATTTTTTTTTTAGTTCTTTAGAAGTTAATCCAATTGTGGGCTGTAGCCAATTGCTATCTTCTGGCAATTTTTGAAAATCCTTAAGCCAGCCAGTCGTTATACAGTCTTTTAATCCCAGCACTCTGGAGGCAGTTGAAGGCAGATCTCTTTGAGTTGGAAGCCAGCCTGGTCTACAGAGTGAGTTCCAAGATAGGCTTCAAAAGATACACAGAGAAACCCTGTCTTGAAAAAAACAAGCAAACAAACAAACAAACAAAAAAACCAAAACACACACACCAAAAGAAAGAGAGAGAGAGAGAGAGAGAGAGAGAGAGAGAGAGAGAGAGAGAGAAAGAAAGAAAGAAAGAAAGAAAGAAAGAAAGAAAGAAAATCATTAAGAGTTCATAATGTGTCTCCCCAACTTTGTTCATTCTGTGATTGAATTTTTGTAAAACTATTTTATTCCTAGATATTTAGTAGAATCTCCAATTTGTGTTTTTTTCAGAAGCAATTTATAATATCAAGAGCAGATTTTTCTTTATCTCTTCAAATATTTTAAGGTATAGTACTTTGATCACTAGTAAGATCTCATCCATGCAATGGTTAATTATAAGTTGAGAAAACTGTTTGCAAATTATTTCTAATAGTTATTGTATAAAATAATGGCACAACATAGGGCTGTTTAGCATCCCTTGTGGAAAATTTTTTACACTGATACTATTAATAGGCAAAGTGAAGGCAACTTTTCTCTATCATGTTTTTGTAAAGATACAGTAAAAAAAAAAAAAAGAAAAACAGCCTTTAAATGAATCACCATAATAGAGTATGGAATTCCAGGCTGTAAAGTGACCATTG
>CABHPQ010072373.1:3246-39673 GCA_902168405.1 Peromyscus aztecus
CACACACACACACACACACACACACACACACACCACTGTACTTTAAAATTCTTCTGTTGTGATTGCAGATGAGAAATTCATCTCAATGTCTTTTTTTCTTACACAAGTGCTGTGGGATGTTCTGTATGGCAAATGTGTTGCTAATAAAACACTGATTGACCAGTGGCTAGGCAGGAAGTATAGGTGGGACTAACAGAGAGAATAAAAAGAACAGGAAGGCGGAGGGAGTCTCTGCCAGCCACCGCCAGGACAAGCAGCATGTGAAGATGTCGGTAAGCCACGAGCCATGTGGCAAGGTATAGATTTATAGAAACGGGTTATTTTAAGATATAAGGACAGTTAGCAAGAAGCCTGTCACGGCCATACAGTTTGTAAGCAATATAAGTCTCTGTGTTTACTTGGTTGGGTCTGAGCGGCTGTGGGACTGGCAGGTAAAAGAGATTTATCCTGACCGTGGGCCAGGCAGGAAAACTCTGGCAACACACTAGCATCTACTGCTTATCTTCATTAGCCACTTAATTACTCTCTTGGTGTCCTCATATCCTCTACTGTATGGTCTTCACAAAATTGCTTACACTAGAGTCATTTCTGAACAAATATGCCATGAGGTTACGATCATGCTTAGGCAAATCTGCTGACAGAGTTAGTATCTAACTCTTTGACTTGGAATACAGAGAGCAAGATTGCTCCTTCCTGTATCTCTTGAAATGTAAAGTTGTCTATATCAGGGGAATCTGGACTTTTGTAACTAATCGGATGGGACCAGGCATAACTATAACACTAATTTATGAGCATTTGGGCAAATTAGTCTATAGTTGTGAGCAAAATTTTCTGCCATATCTTTCTAGCAGAAATAATTGCTGCTTTTTCCCTGTAAAATTGCTATACCAATGTAAAGTATGTAGGTAACAGACTTAAGCTGCTTAGAAAACAGAAACTCTGTTGGTGTAGTGAACTCTTTTTTTAACTATTAAAAATCAGATAAATATTATATACTGTTTGTAATTTCATTAGACCTTATTTTTTTTCCAACTGTGAATGTCTGGATAAACCCTACACTATAACATCTACTCTATCTCCTGACATTTATAAATTATTTCACATGTTTTTAAGTATATGCTGTACTACATGCCACAAGGCACAGTCTTATGTAAAGGCCTTAACTGATGAAATCCAGCTAAACATGAAGGAAGGATTGTGGGAACCACACAAGAAGGATTGTGGGAACTACAAATCCTAGTTATCCTATGGCAGTAGCCGAAGACAAGAGGACACAGGAAAGTTTAGTTTGCTTAATTAAACATTTGAAGATTGTATAGGATAATTAAATGATCTCCATGTACCCACTTCCCATGCTGTACGTTTCTACTCCCAATATTACTGATTCTACTTTATTATCCCATGTGTTCTTCCATTATTGGTGAAATTATTAAGGCTACTCCACGTAGTTAAAAGGGAGGTTTATTTTTTGGGGTAACTTACAAGTGAAGGAATAGGTTGCAGGGTCTGGGAAAGATGTAGCGCAGTCCAGCAGTGTTCTCTGGAGAACTCTGCTGGGTCCACCTTCAGCATCCTGGGTCCAGGAACCAAGAGAGCCAGGGCACCCTGATCTCCGGGCTTCAGGGTCCTCTCTTGGCCCCGCCTTGTAGGCGTGACAGTTACAGAAGCCTCAATGGGGGTTGGAATTTCCAGATCACAGCTGGAATGGCTACCCACTACACTCCATGTCTTCACATCCCTCCCTTAAAGCTTTTTATTTTCACTGTTTCTAAGACCAATCTAGTTTGATGCCATTTGTTTTAACCCACCCTGAAATACATGTTTAACAGCTCGACTATGACCTGCATGTGTGAGAAAATTTGGTATTTGTTTTATGACTCTGAGTTACCTTACTTAATATAATGAGATAAATTTTCTGGATAATTAGACATATTCTACATTTCTTAAAACTTATCTTAATGCTATATTAAAACACTTAGTTTAATTGATTATAGGAGGGTAATTTTTTTTTTTGTTTTTCCTTGTTTAAGACAGGTTTTCAAGCCCAGGCTGGTTTCAAACTCACTATTTAACTAACGACGACCTTGAACTCCTGATTTGTCTTTACCTCCCAAGGGCTAGGATTATAGATTTGGTCCACCATGGCTGATTAAGAGCACAAGCCTTTTAATCTTCTTTGCAATAGCAGAGGAATCAAATGTCACTGGATTAAGATGGTATCAGTTTATACATTAAAAAATACATTGAATTAAAATTTGCACTAGGTGCTTTTGATTCCTTTTGAAAATAGTTTTTGTATATTGTTTCAAAAATCTTTCTATTTTCACCTTCTTACAGACTACATAGTTACAAGATCAAATTTTCTTTATCTCAACATTAGTGAAAGAAGTTTTCTTTCTTCAAATACAGTGTTTTGTACATTAATGGATGTTACCCTACATATCTTAGACATTTTTATATGTGAAAATTTAAAATCTTGAAAATAATGATAAATTTATAGGCAAAATGTATATGCAAGCTGTCTGTTATTGGCACATGTCCACAAGTTTTGCAGTTCTATCTTTAAAAGTCCATACACAGGAGTGCTGATGAGATAGCTCAGTGATTAAGAGCATTGGTTATTCATTCAGGGAGCAAAGGTTCAATTCCTAGAATCCATGTGGATCTTCACAACCATCTGTAACTATTCTCCAAGTGATCTAATGATCTCTCCAGTTCTCTGTGGGTACCACATTAAGCCTGTGATGCACAGGCATACATGCAGACAAAATGCCCATAGACATAAAGAAATAATTAATAATACTAATGGGTGTTACAAGTTTATGTACAAGCTCTAATATATAACTAGAATTGCTTTTATGATTACTATGCTGATATTCTATGCTACTACACTGATATTCTTGATGCTGCATTGTAACCTTGTTCTCAGGGTCTATAAAAGCCTCATCCAGTAAAGAAGTGGGACTCTTTACCTTTTGTCCAGTTGTCTGTTTTCCAAACTGTTCTCACCACTAACAAACCCCAACTGACATAAAAATAAAAGTTTTGATGGATGCTACAATGTGGGAGCAAATCCTGCCATTGTTTTATACCATCCATGCACATTTATTTTTTTCATCATTTCCTTGAAATTCAAAAACATATTTATGATAGCACAATGCTTCCAAACCATCCTCAGGGATCTCCATCCTTATTGCCAATCATTGCTGAGAAGAGGAAAAGAAATTTAGTGTGGAAAAGCCTTGCCAGCTTAGTGCTTTTATATTATCTTCTATGTAGCAGAACATTGAATCTATCATTTCTAAGACTGTTCTGAGAATCCCATAATTGCAGCACTTAGAATCAAGAGACATAATTTATCATCATTTGTTTGCAATTGCAGCAGCATTTCAGTCAAATTCGAAAGTACTTTCCTAATTTCATTTCTGAAGGTTGTGTTGACCTTTCTTTCATATTGGATAAATAACCCAAGTTCCCCTTTCATTAAATAAATCTAGCCTATGTTACAAAATAAATGGCTTGCTTTTGTGTTTACATATTAATATGTGTGTGTTGTAGATACAGTTAGGTTTCTTTTATGTTTGAGTTTAAAATATAATTACATCATTTCCCCTATCCCTTTGCTCTCTCCAAATTCTTCCATATATCCCTTCTTGCTCTCTTTCAAAATCACAAATTCTTTTCACTATTTGTTTTTACATATATACATACATACACATACATGCATACATAACACACACACACACACACACACACACACACACACACACACACACACACACACCAACCTTAAATACACAAATACAATCTGCCTAATCTGTATAATGTTAACTTGTATATATGGTTTTAGGGCTAACCATTTGCTTTAGCTAACCATTTGATGCTCTTCCTTGGGTAAGCCTAGACTATTTCTTCCACTCTCAATATTCTTTAGTTGTCTACAGTTCTCTGACAAGGGTAGAGGCTTCATGAGATTTCCCCCTCTACTTTATGATGTCTATTGTTGTCCTTGTTCAGCTCATGTTTAGGCATTCATGTTAATGAGGCTTTATGGGTGTCCTTTCTGATATTACTAGGAGATACAATATCAGAACAAATTCCAGGATCACCTGGCTCTTAAAATCTTTCCATTCCCTCTCTTCTGTTATCCTTGAGCTTCATGCATGGGAGGGAGTTGCTCTGTAGATATCAGTTGGGACTGGGCTTCACATCTCTACATTTTGATTGGTTGTAGATTCCTGTAATGGTCTCAGACTGTTGCAAAGAGAAGTTCCAACGAAAGAGGCTAGGACTGCACTCATCTGTGGGTAAAGGAACAAATACTTATAATGTTGTTAGTAATTAGTGATTGTGCCAGTTTAGTAAAGTGGCTATTGTATGTTATCCTCCAAGATCCATGACTTCATTAGCCTGGCTAGTGAAGTAGCAATCATGATTTCTTCATATTTAGCTTCTTAAGACAATTTAGAGAGCTGTTGGTTAACACCAATATAGAATGCCACTATTGTCCACTTAGAGTTACCATGCTGTGTTAGTCTTGTAGTGTAGAAGTCCTTGAGCTAAACATGACGTGAAAACTTCCTCCTTGAGAATTAGATTTCATAGCACCAATACATTCTTTTTTCAAAGTTATGTTTATTTCATTTTATGTATGTAAGTCTCTTAAGTAAGTATGTATTTGTACACCACATGTGTGGTCTGTTTCTGGAGGCCAGAGGAGAACATCAGAGGCCCCCCCCAACTAAAATTGCTGAAACCATTATGTGGGTTCTAGGAGCCAAACTTGTGTCCTTTGCAGGATAACCTATTACCCAATGACTAGGCCATCAATACATCTCCTGTTTCAATACATTCTACTTATTCCACCTTCTTCCATATTGTAAAGCAATGGAAGTGATAGCTATTTACTATTTCACAGTGCATCTTAATAGTTCTTCAACCAAAATAGCGATAGGACAGGCTGAGGTTTGCATGTGTGTATGTGTGTGTGTGTGTGTGTCTGTCTGTCTGTCTGTCTTTCTGTTTCTATATGACATATGAACTGGGTGCTGAAGATTTAGAAAGATAGGGAGAGATAATGGCAAAGTTGTCTTTACCAAGTAATTATGATGGAAAATAACAAGTTTTATGTTATTAGTTATATGATGTCCATCTTGTTTACTATAAATAGTCTTTGTGATAGTTTGAGCTTGAGTTTGAGGCCAGCTTGATCTACATATCCAGTTTCAGAAGAACTAAGATTAGGAAGTGAAGGAAACCAATGAAAACAGAAAACTGCTGAACATGTAATTGAATGAGGGGAGCCATGTTCCAGCCCCAGTGAGCAGCAGAAGTTGGCAGCTTTGGCCACATGGTTCTGGCCTTAAAGACAGAAGAAAAGGATTATAGAATATTCCTCCATGACTCAGGGAAGCCCCTGAGGCCAAGTATGTATCAAGGGTGTCCCTGAATAGAAGCCTAGAGAGACCACTGCATGAAGCTGTGAAAACTAAGCCTGGATTGCTTTGGAGACTACAAGATGTTAGAGATGCCAGAGCCATGAGATACCTGCCAAGAAAAGATGCTAACGGGGAGTGAAACAAGTCCAAGAGAGACAAATGTGCTGCAGTAAACAAAGATGAAAGGGGCTAGAGATCTGAAGATCATTTTGATATCAGACATGAAGATGCAGGTTTGGAGTTTGCTCATCTGGTTTTCACTCTTGCTTTGGTCCAGTGTTTCCTCACCATGGTCCTTTCCCTATATTTTTGAATGGTGATGTATATCCTGCATCATTATATGTTAAAAGTATGTTGATTTTGGTTTTATAGGGGATTACAGATAAGGGATTCCATGAATCTCAGAAGAGAATTTGAACATTGGACTTTTAAACATTGTTGAGACTTTGATAGACCATTGGGACTTTTGAAGTTAGACTAAATGCATTTTACATTATGATATTTTTACAAGCTTATACAAGCCAAGAAGTGAAATGTGGTAGGTTGAATATAATTGAACCCCATGAGCTCATTAAGAGTGGCACTATTTAGAGGTGTGGCTTTGTTGGAATAGGTATGACATTGTTGGAGAATGTGTGTCACTCATATATGCTCAGGCTACACCCAGTGT
Organism: Peromyscus aztecus; assembly: GCA_902168405.1. NCBI lineage: Eukaryota > Metazoa > Chordata > Mammalia > Rodentia > Cricetidae > Peromyscus > Peromyscus aztecus. The sequence continues at coordinate 9,355 of CABHPQ010072373.1, forward strand.
CTCAGATCACTTCTTGCTGCCTACAGATCAAAATGTATTAACTCTCATCTTCCTTCTCCAGCACCATGTCTGCCTGCATGCTGACATGCTTCCCTCCATGATGATAATGGAATAAACTTCTGAAACTGTAAGCCACACAATTAAATATTTTCCTTTATAAACATTGCTTTGGTTATGGTGTCTCTTTTCAGAAGTAGAACCTGTAAGAGAGTTTATTTCTACACACCAGCAGTGAATCTTTCTAGTCCTGTGCTGTCATTTGCTGGATAACTTTTTATGGCATTTGCACTTTTGATGGCTCATGATAATTGTTTAAAGTTGTATATCCTCTTGTTTTAATTTTAGTAGATTATTTGTATGTAGAAAATTATAAATTTCTTCTAGACTTTGAAATAATAATTAAAATTTAAACTTATGAAGAAGTGTTCTCCAATGATCCTCCTGATTTTCATGGAATCTATTGTAATGTCTCCATTTCAATCTCTAATTTTACTCAATTATCTTTTGCTTTACTGGTTTTACTAAAGGTTTTTCAATCCTGTTTTGTTATTTTTTTCTATTAATCTAATACATAATACTGGTTGTTTGTACTGTATTTTTGTTGACATTTCATTCATTTTTGCCAATCTTCAATATTTCTTTCTGTCTACTAATTGGTCTTTGACTTTTCCCAAAAACTATAATTAGAAACTTGAAGTGTGCCTCTCCTGGCTAGTTTTATTTCAACTTGATTAACTTAAGGTCATCTGAAAGAAGCCTCAATTGAGAAAATGGCCCTAGAAGATCCAGTGGTAGGGCATTTTCTTAATTAGTAATTGATAGGGATGGCCCAGTCCATTGTGTGGGGTGCAATCTCTGGACTGGTGGTTCTAGGTTCTGTAAGAAAGCAAGCATGGTATATCATATAAAATTATGCTGAACTTAGTGGTCTTTGATTGTAAACTCTGTAAATAATAAGGTTTATGAATGAATGGTCAGCCTGATTTTATGAAAGAAGGTAAGCTAAAATAGAGATTTATATAAAAATTGGTTAGCACCTGTAGTATGACAGGCACATAGGGTCAAGGAAATTGGCTCAAACCAGTTGCCAAGACATGCATATAACATATATACAGCCTGTAGACTTCCTGAGGGCCTAATAACAAGAACTGTCAGAGTTCCTGATCACAGTCACAGTTTTTGATCATGCCCAGCCAATGAGGGATGACCATGCAATGCCAGCAGATTGGGACACAGCTTGGGTGTTGTGAGGAGGGTATATAAGGCCTTTTTCACTATGGAATAAATGAGTCTGTTGTTTGCCTTAAGCTGACTCCTGGTGTCTGTGTTGTTGATGCCTTGCCTTCTCCCTACCTCCCCTGAGGGAGCTGTTAGGATCCAGCAACATCAGGAGCTCTTAGGATCCTGCAACACCTGGCACCTAACATGGGGTTTCTGTTACTTTCTCTTTCCCGGAGCAGATTCTGATCATCTCCCTCCTTTCACTTGTGGTGCTTGACAGTGCCTCCAAGATGGTATGTTTCATTGAGAAGGCCCCTCAGTGTTGTGTTCTTTTGATTCCTTTGGCAGGTAAGTGTTGGGACTCCCATTTCTTTCCTTCTTTTGATTTATCTGTGATTTTTTATTTGCTTGTCTCTTTAGGAAGGCATATTTTTTCTGTTTTGGTTTGCCTGATGCCTCCACATAAGGACCGACCCCCCTCTAGGTGGTGGAACCAAGGCTCAGCTCCCGAACACTGTCCCTTGTCCGGAGTCACTCTATGGGCATATGGCCTTGGCCTAAAAAAAACACAGAAAGTCCCCCACTAAGCATAAGACATAAGGGTCCCATACAAATTCCACCCTGTTGACTGTCATTTTCTTTCTTTTGTTTGCTTGCTGTTTCCCTCTAAAAGATGGGTAATCTTTTCATCATTCCCACCCCTTCCAAGTCAGATAACTCTATGATACCCAATGATGAGGAGAATACAGCTGTCAGTTTGGGCCCTGTGAAATCTGTCAAGGAGAACACATCTGTCATTAAGTCATGTGCTGCCTCTCCTTCTGCTCCACCACCAACACGGGCAGCTAAGGTTCCACCTTGGTGTGCTTGGGATGATCTACCCCAGTACCTTCCTGCTTCAGGAGGTGGCTACTCTCCCGCAGTGCCAGGCATCTTTCAATCCTCACAGCCTGTGCCCCTGTCAGTTTGTAGGCTCATAGAAGCCTTCCCACTCAATGTGGACAGCTAACACATGAAATTTTCTAATTAAATCAGACAAGGGCAGAGGATATGGTCTTTGATTCTTTAATTTTGGAAAAGTTTGGCATGATATAAAAAGGCTGTTTGGTCCCTTCTGGATTCTCACTTATATTTCATTTGGCAGGGTGGTGCATTTATTCTTTCTCCTTTTTAAGTGTCTCCTACAGCACATAGAGCAACAACAGGAAGCCACTAAGGCGACTCTACAGGTGTTGATGGCTCTTAGACATCCAACTCACAGTCCTCCACAGGAGGTTATGTATACCTGGCTTTCTGAAATTCAAAGTCTATTGCCTGACCCTCCCCATCTGAGGTGACTCCCCAAGGATGGACACTCTTCCAGGGCTGATAGTCAATGACATATAATACCTTGTTTGGCACACCAACCTAAGACAGGCAGGCACAGGCCAGATGCTGAGCGCACCTGAGGCAGGGTCAACAAAGCGGGAGCAAAGATCTCTGACTCCCAATGAACACCCATGTAATAAAATAAAAGGGTGGATATGTAGTAGGACAGGCCTATAGGGTCAAGGAAATTGGCTCAAACCAGTTGCCAAGGCATGTGCATAACATACTTCCCTTGAGCCAACCTGGAGTCTACCTGAGGGCCTAGAACAGGCGCTGTCAGAGTTCCTGATCACTGTCAGAGTTCTTGATCATGGGGAGTTAGCCTGAGGGCCTAGTAACAGGCATTGTCAGAGTTCCTGTTCAGGTCCAGCCAATGAGGGATGACCACACATTGCCACCAGATTGGGGCACAGCTTGTGAGCTAGGAGGAGGGTATATAAGGCCTTCCCTGTTATTGAATAAATGAGTCTGCTGTTTGCCTTCAACTGACTCCCAGTGTCTGTGTCATTGATGTCACACTTTCTCACCCCCTCCCCTGAGGGAGCCATTAGGATCCAGCAACATTGGGAGTCATTAGTATCCTGCAACAAATACCTAATCATTTTAAAGCAAAACTATACATGAAAGAAATAGAACTTTAGTTACAATAGAAGCGTATTTTAACTTAACCTAAGAGGAAAATTACATATAAAAATTGGTCAAAATATGATGTATAAGTTTTGGAAATCTGGTTTAACCCTGTGTCAATACAAGCGTTTTATCAGGAATCATGAAACCTGATTTTTAATCTCCAAATATTAAAGATGAAAGTGCTTAAGATTGACAGTGAGATGCCTCAGCAGGTAAAAGCACTTGCTGTGTGTCTCAGGCTTTTTATTTCTGTGATATAACACCAGGACCAAAACCTACTTGGGGAAGAAAGTAGCTCTTTACATTTTACAACCTGTAGTTAGTCCATCACCTTGGGAAGTTAAGGCAGAAGCTCTCAGTAGGAACTCAAGGCAAGAACTGATACAGAGGCCACAGAGGAACACTGTTCACTGTATTTCTCTCCTTTGCTTGCTCAGACTGCTTCTTTATGCAATTCAGGACCACCTGCCAGGATTGGCACCACTGAGAGTAGGTTGAGTTCTCCCACATCAATCATTCCATAGGCTTACCTACAGGCTAATCAGGCATTTTCCCAATTTTGTTTCTTTCTCAGATAACTCTGACTCATGTCATGTGGGCATACAAACAAAGAAACTTGCTAGCATACTGTACAAACTTTTCAATCTGAGTTTGATTGCCAGAACCCACATAAAAAACCAGATGCTGTGGTGTGCATCTGTAACTCCAATATTCCTACAGTGATATATGAAGCAGATACTGGATAAGTGCTAACATCTCACTACTGTGCAGACTACCCCGGAGTATGCAATGCAGCAGAAACAGTAAAGTTCCTGCCTCAACATGTTAAAAGGAGGTAAAGTTGGTCTCTGACCCTCAGACAAACACTATGTCACATGAACACCACATGGATGTTCATGAACACACACACACACACACACACACACACACACACACACACACACACACACCATATACAATACATGCATAATAGAAATAGAAATGATAAATTCATTAAATAAATTTTAATAGATAAGAGAAAATAAGAATGATGAACCTCCTACAGAGATGAATTAAGTGGGTTTCCCTGCACTAATATTTAAATTAGGAAGCTGAAAAACACCCATCTTCTGCCAATAAGTTAAGTTTAAGTTAGTGCTGGGGTCAATATACTTGGAGAATTCCTCACCTTTCCAAACATCTATTTATAAGGAAGCAATAAAATGTTATTTAAAAGTTTTGTGATCTCAGATTCTATCATGGAGGAATGCCATTTTCTGCTTAAGTCCTACCATATCTGTTTAGAGGAGAGGTACTGTCAAAGCCCATGTTTAAACTGGCAGTTAGCCTTTAGAAACTGGCAATGGCACAAAGCTAGTGTGAAATGGAAACTACCACATTTACAAACGCATTTTCACTTGGAAAATTTGTATGCTTTAAGTGCTCTTTCCCAACAGCTCTTATATTAATTCTCTAATGGAAAAAAATCTAATTAGAAGCAATTTGATATCAGACAGTTATCTACATTACACATAAGTGTTACCATTCATTGTAGAAGTAAATCTATTATTTCCAAGAAAACTCAGAATCATTAGTTCAGAAAAGCTTACTAAAATAGAGCATTACAAAGCTAAAGTAAGAATTTCTATTTTAAAAGAAAATATACATATCATTTCAAAGTAAATGACACATTAGTAGGCATAATTAGCACTATAAAGTGTTCAAGAGTCTTGAGAAAATGAATATGAGTATTGAGCTTGAATGTGGCAGATTGCTTCACAGGCCATCTACATATTCTGTTATGAGCAGGTTTAAGGACATTAATGCTTTAAACAGGCTTATGAAGAAATAGATATCCTTTGAAGCAAGAAACTGGAAAATGAATATGAGAAGAGAATTGAACTCTCCAAATTAACAGAGATCAGAACTAAGTAAGCTCCTTGCTGTTTGATCTTCATGAAGAATTACTGACTTCCATTGAAATATAATTCTCATGTAAGGTTGAGCTGGTTAATAGTATCAGGCCACACAGGCCCACCCCTGAATTTCCCTGGGACAATTCTGCTTTTGGTCCTTTAGAATGTTAAGATTTTTGTCAGAGCAGGCATTTTATCATGTCAGACTCCTATTCCTAGTTGATAGATGTGCTCCTAGGTGTATGTATTACCTCATGATATAATAATTAAAGATGTAGGTATTTACCATACTCATCAGTCATATAAAATATTTAATTTTCAAACAATACAATTAATGGCTGTAAGACTATTGAGGCAAGTTCTACTTCAGTAGATATGTAAGCATGGGAAACATTCATGGTCCATCACCTTTTTCCCAAACTCCATTGTAACTTAGTCTACTTGTCAAATACTCAACTCCACTCACACCAGTTTTGCTAAAATCTTGTGTATTGTCATAGAGTCCTTACCTCTCTGTCTTGACCTTTTACTTTACTTGACTTCTGACCTCTATATTTCAAACTGTTTGAACACCAGACGACAGTCCATTAGGCTTATGTCCCCACTATGTATCTTGTTTTTTGATGTTCTCACTGACACTATCATGACTCTGATCCATGCTACTGTTTATTTAATTTACATCTTTGCTGTATGTACTATGTTTCCTACAGAAAGGAGTGAGTACTTCTGTGAGATAATGCTCTTGTACACTGTAAAGATTTGTCACTCTAATTGATTTAATAAAACACTGATGGCCCATAGCCAGGTCACTCAAATTGGTTTAATAAAACACTGATTGGCTAGTAGCCAGGCAGGAACTATAGGTAGGGTGACCAGACCAGGAGAATTCTAGGAAGAGAAAGGGTAAAGTGAGGAGTCACCAGCCAGATGAAGAGGAAGCAAGATGTGAATGTTGTACTGAGAAAAGCTACCAAGCTACTTGGCTAAACATAGATAAGAATTATGGGTTAATTTAAGTGTAAGAGCTAGTTAGCAGTAAGTCTGAGCTACTGCCTGAGCAATTATAAGTAATATTAAGCTTCTGAGTCAATTATTTGGGAAGTGGCTGCTGGGTATTTGGGAACAGGCACTAAGGAGAGAAACTTACTGCTTACAGAGTACTTAGAATGAACATGAAATCAGCAGATATGTAGAGTCCTCCTTGCGTATTATTTATTCCAAGAGTTCAGTTCTTTCCTTTCTTCTTCACCTGTAGATTCTCATATGGTGTGCTCTATTCACATAACTAGTGGTGTGCTATCATGAATGTGAAACTCTTACATGATTGATTGAAAGGGTAGAGTAAGGGCAACAGCAAATTATGTCATCTCCATGCCTTGAGGCCCTGACAGCTTTCTCGTGGGAGGGTGATGGAAGAGAGGCTATTTTCTAGAAATACATGTTAAATGAGTGTTTTACTCTAATAACAGAAATGTCCTGTAATATAGGCAGAACCAGAATCCTTGTGTTCAGTGAAACATAATAGTACTTATTGAGAAATCCAGAGGAGGATACTAAAACGAACCCATATTTGTTAAAAAACCAGTGTGTAATTTCAGTTATAAACACAATAAATTAAAAAAATAGGGGACAGTTTTTCATGTTTTCTTGAGAAGCATGTACTTGAGAAGTCATGAGAGTATTGATTAATGCTCAAAGCCACCTGTAATGTAGACTGGTGATGTTTAGCATATGTATGCTCAGAACATGTATAAAAGTAATAACAAGTTCTATTTTATGCCAACAGAGATTATTATCCCCCTCATTTTTTTATTGTTGTTGTTGTTCAGTGCTGGGCATGAGACCCAGGGTCTCACACATGACAAGAACATGCTCAAAATGCAAGTCACACCCAGATCTCTTCATAGTTAATGCCCTTAATCAGAGACAATGAAAAGACCATGTATTATTTTAAAGATTGTTGGTATGTGCTGTGCAGGGTGGTGTGTACACAAGAGAGAAGGCTCATATTGTACCAAGAAGTGTTTGAACCCCTGGAGCTGGAGTTACAGGTGGCTGTAAGCTTCCCAATATGGTTATGGAAACAGACTTGAGTCCTCCTCAAGAGGAGGACAAGCTCTTCCCTGCTAAGTCATCTCTCTAGCCTCTAATTCTGTACACTTCTAACTTTGGTTATTTTGTTCTGGCATTGGTGCAGCTGAAGTTAATATTCATTTCAGTTCCTTAACTCCACATGGTATCAGTTTTTAATTTACTCATGTTATACTACTTTAAACTTTTTATCTTTAGCCATATTATGTATTTCTTCATTGTCACTAGCATTTGCAAATAGCAACTCAATCAGAACATTAAAGAATACCTTTGAAGAATATGGTATATAAAATTTCCTGTAAGTTAATTTCTACTCACATAATTCTTCTCAGAGAAATAACAGAATTTATTTATATTATTAAGTACAGAGACTTTCAAAGAAGTGTTCTCTCTATAGTTATTTTATAATATCAACAAAATATTATTTTAAAATAACATCTGACTTTACATCACTACAAAATTAAAACAATTTATTTACTTTATTTATTTTATGTAGTTTTAAATAAAAATTCACTATGTAATGGTATGACTTGAATTAAGATTTACATAAAATTAAATATATATCAGATTATGAGCAATATATTTTGGAAAGAGATAAATTTCATGAGGCTTGGTAAGGTCAGACTTGTGGACTATTATCTCATAATATGCTTTATGTCAGTTTAAAGTTTTAGAAATATGTGAATCTAAAGATGTGAGCTTATCCCAACTTCAATATACTGTACAAACACAGAAGTAATATTTTAATAATAAAAGGTCATTTCAAAAAGTAAAGTTTGATAAAATAATGTAAAATGTCAAGGGGAGATAATTTCCACTTCATCAACTTTAATTTCCCGTTTTACTTAACTTTTGAGCAACATGTGACATTTCTAAGAATCATCTTTGAAAACTTTTGCTGTAAGAATCAAGTATAGAACAGACAATAAACAGACTTAATCGCCAGGACAAACAGCTTAGTAAACTGTGAGCCACGGCATTCTTATCCCCATTTCGTGACTGTGGCATAAAAATCCTTCACCTATTCTTCACAGCCCTTTCTTTGGTCTTAAGTCACCCAGTCCTCAGTATCCCTTCATGCACTGACCTGGCAATTTAAAGGTATAATTTATTTTCTGTTTCTGATTTTACTCAGTGCCTGTGCATATAGTGATAGTTTACCTTTGTTTCTTTTATATTGTCCTTTATTATGGAGCTTTCCCCTTCATCCATTTCTATACTTTCTATGTATGTGATACATAAGTAGCACTTAGCATATCAGGCTTTAATACCAGAGTTCTGTGAAATTTGTTTTTCTACAGCCTCTAAATTTTCTCCAATTGGCAACTAAATACAAATTTTTAATAAAACAGAATCCTAATTCTTTGAAGAAAACTATGAAAGGATGCTTTGATTATTTTTGGTGGGAAAGGAATTTTCAGAATTATATTTACATTAATCTATAGTGATAGTTTGCATTCATATGCTAGACATGTGTTTTTCCACTGGACATTCTTATATCACATTGGAATCTATTTTTAATGGCACCAAATACTTAGTTACTATGAATTCAAGAAATTACTGAATGCTACATGATAATTTATTTAGTTTATTCTGTCTATGTATACAAAATAGTTTGAATAAAAATGTTAAAACTACTGTTTGCAATACTAAGATAAAAATAAAATATTTTCTACATGTTTTTTGATCTCACTAGGTATAGGCAAATCATAGTATAACCCTTTTCACATTATCATTTAATTGTAAACATACAAATAACTCAATATTTCTTGAATAATTTTAAGATGACTAATTTGAAATTACATTCTTCACATAACTTACTAAAGATTTATTTATATAATTGTTATATAATTATTATATAATTATTTAGTTTTTGAAATCATACCAAAAGTAATTATCATAGATTCATATAAAATACAAAGGGTCTTCTGCTACACTGTTGATGCTCGGCTCTCACTGGCAATCCTCTTAGATATCCTGCTGTTGTCTTGTGTCATAGAGATTCTGCAGCTTTGGATGTGTAGGTCCAGTTCCTTCACATGCTCCAGCAGATCATAGATGAGGTGGATGTTGGGGTGGCCTAACTCATAGCCATGGTTCTGGGCCTGGGTGGTAGCTGGGTTTGTCAGCCCACCAGATTTCCCTCATGGTTACCACCAGCACTGCCTGGTCTAACTCATCCAATGCAGCAGGTAGTAAGGAGCCATGTCTGTTCTGCTTTCTTGCCCTAGGAGTGACTCATAGCAATGAACACTTATAAGTCAAGATATATGGATTAAAGGGTATACTGTGTGACTCACTGTGTCACACTGTGGCTTCCATGTCAAGGTTTTTGTTTGTTTTCTTTTTTGTTTTGTTTTTGTCTTTGTTTTTTTGCTTTTTTAATTTTTATTTTATTTTACTTTGGGACAGTAGTTACAGGAGCAGAACACAGAAAGGAAGGGACAGGGAGATGAATGGGATCGGGATGCGTGATGTGAAATCCACAAAAAATTAGCAGAGTTTAAAAACAAATAGAAAGGGTTATCAGTTAAATTGGTCAGTGGTTTTTCAACGTTTGAATAAACAATTGTGATTTCTTTTGAAGCTACTCAAAAAATTTGGAAAATGTTTTCTAATGATAACTTCTCAAAATTTTATAAACTGCCTGACACTTTCTCAGTATCACTTACAATGCTTAAATTCCTATTTCTAGTATTTTTTATTACAGAATATTCTTTTTATTTCATTGAGAATTACCTACATGTGTACTATATTGGCTTCAGTTATAATCATCCCTCTTCCAACTCCAAATCCTTGTATGTCCCTCACTTTCTTTCAAATTTAAGACTTCTGTAATTATACACACACACACACACATATATATATAAAACATGTATTATTAGGATACAATTAATTAATATATAATTAATAAATATATTAATTGCCTCTAACTCTCCATCTATGGCTAAGGCCTTGTTTGATATCCTGCTACTGTCAACCGGTAATGTCACTGTGAAAGTTAGGAAACCATATTGTTAACATTTCATGGGTGAACTTTCATATTCATATACAGCAGACACACTCTCCCAACAGATACTCCTGTCTTCTGGCTTTTACGATCATTCTGTTCTGTTTTTCACAATGTACTCTGAGCCTTGTTTGTTGTAGCTGCATTTTAGATATACCAGTTAGGATTAGGTATCACAAGGCAAGCTGTTCTCTGCATTTTTTTTTTACCAGTTATGGATGTTTGTAATTACTTTGATCTACTGCAGAAAGAAGCATCTTTGAGAGTGGTCAGGATTACATTTATCTGTGGGAATAAATACAAGTATTTATAATGCAGTTAAATATTATACTGGTTTATAAAAGTGATCATAGTAGGCTCTCTGTAGATTCCATGACTTTACTTTCCACAGGTAGATGGCTACGTTCAACGATTCAGACTTGAATTCCATCCTATTGATGTACCTAATATCCAATTAAATATTTGCTTTTTACTCCCAATATATAATTGTAACTAGAGCATCATTGGTGTTATAGGGCAGGGCTGGTCATTGCTGTGATCCACAGGCATTAACACTGGGCAGAATTATGATTTGCTTTTCTCCTTAGACAGTTCTCATACCATCTTCAGGAACAATGGGAGCTAGTCTTTAGGGAGATGGCTTCCAGATCACTTCCATATCTCTTCCCCCAACCAAGATTTGTGTGAATTATGTGATATCTTCAAAAATAAGGTGTTACTTTCAAACTCTAGCTAGAAACTATGGGCAACAGCAATACCCCATAGTGTTCAGCTAGGGTCTTGGACTCCTGTTACCAACAACTGTAATAAATGTTCCCTAGGCTCACAATTATGTATTTTGTTAGATACTCTTTATTTCTTGGGGGAACATTATCACCTCAACTTACATAATTTTATTATATGTATGTATGGATACATATACATATCCAAAATTTATTTCAAGTAAATATGTTATGTTTCCATATGACTTTCCAAATAATGTTCTTATAATTCCATCCATATTCCCCCTCCACAGACCAACTCTTTCCCTCATTTTCCAATTTCCCCTTTCATAGCACCTATGTGCTACTATCCTCCTTTCTAGAGGTCCATCTCAATCCCTCCCTCATGGTCCCTCTTTACTTTCCTGATTTCTGCAATTACACCGGTTGACATACTAATATATAAAGATTTGGAACTAAGATTCATAAATAATAGATCATGCAGCAATAGTTTATCTGTGTCAGGATTACCTCATTTAGTATGTTTCCTGTTGCATTAATTTATCTGAAATTTTCATGAATTCATTCTTTATAGCTGAATAGAATTCATTGTTTTTATGTACCACATTTTCATTACATAATTTTCAGTAAAAGGAGATTTGTTTCCATTTGCTACCAGTTGTGAAAAAGATGTCAATGAATATGGTTGAACACATATTTATGAAGTAAATACTTGCTATTGAGACTTTGGGGGGCATATTCCAAAGAATGTATAGCTAGGTCATATAGTAGATCTATTTTTAGCTTTTTGAGAATTCTTTGTACCGATTTCCATAGTGGCTGCATCAGTTTGCAATTCTAAGAATAAATAAATGTGCGCCTCTCTCCACAGTCTCACTAGCGCTCTTTGCCATTTGCTTCCTTGATCTTAATCTTGATCCTTGCTAAGGATGCTGAAAAGGAAAATCATCCCTATTTGTAAGTGTTATGATATTTTAAATTATACATTGCAAAATTTCCAGAAGAAAGACTTCTAGAAATGATCAACATTTATAGAAAAGTGATGGGATACAATTCAACTTACACAAATCAATAATATTTCCTTATACCAATAACAAACACAATAAGAAAAATATTACAGAAGCACTCCCATTTATAACACCCTCAAAAACGATAGATACTAAGAATAAATCCAATTAGGGAAATGAAAGACCCATGATATAAAAACTAAATATTTGAAGAGTTTGAGGGAGAAACTTGAAGATGTCGACAATCTGATGATTTTATCCTACTTCGGAGTCTCATACTCTTTTCCAAACCTTCAGAAATCCTTTGTTTTGAAATGTGACAACAGCCTCATAACCGTTCTCAACATACAGCCACTTCCTGAATCTGAAACCTGGTATCTACACAGCAGCAAAATAAACTGTTCATTTTATAATGATTTGTCACTCTACTCCAAACCTTGTCATTTCTTTGCATCTTATCTAAAATGAATTTGGAACTCATGAATATACTTTAGTATCTTCAAAGCATGTAATAAAGATCTACAAGCTCTTATTTCATTTGTTTCACTCCAACAACCCCAGATAAATATGAAACTATGAGTGTCTTATGTGGTGGTATTGTGTTCCCCAAAATATTGTGTATGCTAATAAACTTATCTGGGGTCAGAGAACAGGACAGCCACAATATTAAACATGAGGATAGGCAGTGGTAGCACATGCCTTTAATCCTAGCATTCCAGAGGCAGAAATCCATGTGTTCAAGGATACACCCAAGCATGGTGACTCACGCCTTTAATCCCAGAAATCAAGCCTTTAATCCCATGGAGTGATGGCAAAAACAGAAAGATATATAAGATGTGGAGACCAGAAACTAGAAGCATTTGGCCTGGTTAAGCATTTGGCCTGATTAAGCATTCAAGTTTCTAGCAGTAGTTCAGCTGAGACCCATCCTGGATGAGGACTCAGAGGCCTCCAGTCTGAGGAAACAAGACCAGCTGAGGATTCGGCGAGGTGAGATAGCTGTGGCTTATTCTGTCTCTCTGACCTTCCAGTGTTCACCCCAATAACTGGCTCAGGTTTGATTTTATTAATAAGAACTTTTAAGATTCCTGCTACAGTCTTATGTATACCTTGCATGCTTGTCACTGAGATTACTTAATTCAGTGTGAGTAGCACCCCTGCATTTTTATGGTAGCCATCATAGGACATAAGTCAGTTACTTAAGAATGCTCAAAAAAACTCTCAGATTTTGTAAATTTTGGATTTCTGATCTTTGATTAGATTACTAAATATTGTTTTGTTTATTTATTTATTGCTTTTCGACTGTTTCATATAATATATATGTGTGTGTGTGTTCAATTCACACATGTAATTTAGGCAAGAACCATACATTGTTGAGCACAGAATCATTGCAAATTATCTCCATGTGAATTGGCTCCTTCCAAAGGATTTTTGTCTTACTGTGATACACAAATATGATGTAGTCAATCTTCTATATGTGAAGATAATGTCAGGGGACTAAAGATTTAAATAATGGTGTTTCTTTAAAAATATCATGGTTAAATTCTACATATATCTGAAATTTGACCTAAGAGGTAGGTACCATTTCAAGAAGAATTCAAAGCTAGATCATATTTGTTATATTTTATACCATTTCTTTAGTAAATAAAATTAATATAGGAAAGCCCAATATGACTTTTTTTACTAATTTCATATATAAGCTGCCTCTATAGACAAAATAGAGAGAGAAGAAAGAAGAAAGGGAAGAAAAGTTAGATCAACTAATACATTGATTTTTAAATTATGATATTCTTATTTTTATAATTCATTACTGAGACACTAGCTTCAGTTAGATTAATAAACACAAAGAAATTTTTGTCATTTTGTAAAATATTCATAAATGCATCTTTCAGAATTTGTCACATAAATTGCCTCTGCTATTACAAATAATTAAATATATATGCATATATGTTATGAATTTAAACAATTTTTTTAGCCAGAGGTGTTATGAAGCTGTGCCTTCTACCTACTTATGTGCAGACTAGTCAGTTTTTTTTTCCATTGAGTAAATAATCAGTACTAAATATTCATTTCAGCTGTCTTTCTCCTGAAAATTAAGTCATTCTGTTCAAACTATTTGGTCTTTATTCTTTCAAAAGGACATTTTCTACAATGGGAAAGACTACCCTAAACACACTCTTTTTACTGCTGAGAGTGAGATTACCATCATGAGTTATGTAGTAAGTTATTTAAATTGAGTAATAGCTCAAGGATAGTTTTGTCCTTTTATTTTGAAATTGATAAATTACAGGTAGATTTCTTTTCTAGGATAATGTCTGGGACAACCATGCTATATACATTATATTGCACTCATCTATTTTTAATACATTGACCTGTTAATAATCATTTACATCTTACAGTTCTGTTAATGTAATGTCAAAATTGACATTAATCATTTGTTCCATACACAGCAACTTTACAGTCCAAATTATAATTAAAGTTGTGGTAGAGTCTGTACCTAGTATTTTAATATAAGCATCTGCACTATGAATTATTGATTTTATTTTTTCCCAATCAGCCAGAGAAGCAATATATATAAAGACATAGTAAAAAAGTAAAATACTAACATATCCTCATGCCAATAATTGCATAGTGCTTGCACATGGGCACTCATTACTTGTCTGTATCTGTTTTCTCATGCAATTTCAAAGAGCTTTCCAGCTCACATCACAGTTACTCATCAAAATTTATTGTAGAACTAGCACTTTAGTCCACTGTAGAAGTAAGCAAAGCAAAAGAAACAGGGAAAGCCTGCCTAGAATTCTGGAGACAGGTCTGCTTTGTCTGTCACTATAAAAAGGGCCCATTTTCTGCTTTCATTCATTTCTGAGAGAGAATTTTCTCATAAAATGTAACACTAATGATGCATGGAAGCTTAGGTCTTCATTTAAACAACCTTAGATTCATGGAATCAAGTTCATTAAAATGACTGCTCTGATTTGTAGAAAATATCATTTCTTTTCAGAAATTAATAGAACCATTGTCTCAAAGAAAACACTCAACATATTCATTAAGTTAAACTCTATTTAAAATGGTAAATGTATATTATATATATGTATGTATATACATATAAATAGTCAAAGTATATTATATATGTATGTATATACATATAAATATACATAATGAGTGTTTTGATTTAGGGGATGCATTTTCAAATGTTTAGAAAATTAATAAAACATAATAAAGCAAGTTTGCATATATATAACGTACAACTAAGATTAATGAATGAAATTTAGATACTGATTAACTTGATGGAAATAATAATTATTTACTTTTCTGGTATTAATCAGATTTCCTGTTTGTTCTTTCATAGCAAGAATTATAGCATAAGTGATAAGGTTGACATCAATTGAAAATCACATATATACTGTTTCTGTATTAGTGAAGTTACAAAGATTATTGGTAAGATCCAATTGACTTTCCTGACTCTACAATTTCATGCTGTTCACAGTGCAAATAACCCTAAAGTTAAATGCTCTGAAAGTATTTCTGCAACCATCATGAAACACACTGACATGAATGTGAACCGCAAGTTTGAAAATTCACTCTGGTTTCTGTTATGAACTCTGCAACTTACTAAACTCTGAAACTAGATGATTAACTCTATATATCTGCATTTTCCTTTCACAAACTACAAACTAACAGTTGAAGGATATGCCACACTTCTTTTGTTTAAATCAAACGAATGATACAAGTGAAATTTGTATCACATACTAAATAGAAATAGCCTTCGAGATTGTTAGCATTAAATTTTAAATAACATTTATTTATAATACCTCTAAATGACAGCTTGGAGTTAAACTTCTCAGCTGAGCTCTGATTTTTGAATAATCTTTCTTCTTTCAATCACAAAACTTCTTCAGAAATGCATGAAGTTATTTCCATTCCTTATCATGATTGCCATGTCCATGAATACAACAATATCAATACTGTTATTGTGAAAGTGAGAAGTAACTTCCTATATTATCAGCCTCTGTGCCTTGTCTCCATCCCATTCATAGGAGCATGCCATGTAGCATGCTTGTGTTTTCATGACATAATATGTTTTTTAGAGTTCTATAACCACAAACATATGCCTTACAGATAGGTCCTGATTTTCATTAATGTATTTTTGGCTCATTCTAACCTTGCTTCGAATTTGAAGTTCTTCATAGTAAGCTCATTCTTTTAATTATAATTTTAATGATATCTTTATGCCAGACTTGGTGGCACAGGTTCTTAATCCCAGCTCTCTGGAGGTAAAGGAAGGCGGATCACATATCGAGGGCCACCTTGGATGTGTGATAGATGAGAGAACTTGTGTCAAAAAGTAACCTTATGGTTCCCAATATTTGCATAGTGCCTAGATTCTGACACTCTTCATAGTGTTTGTACATATTTACTACCTTATACACATTAATGCTTTTAGATTTTGGGCCTCAAAATAGTTTTATTTATTTTAGAATATAATTTAAATGGAATTATACAATATTCTCATGAAAATATACTTCTTCTAATATTATTTTTAACTAACATCTATGTTTATATATATATTATATAAGTATATATAACATGAACATATTTACATAAAATATTTGCCTATGGATATTTAATATTTACTATATATTAATATTGATACGTAAATAGGTATTTGTTAATTTTGTACATTATATAAATGTATTTTTCAGATAATCTCTAATAGATGAATATCCAACATTTAAACACTAAAGACATTAGATGTTATTTTTGTTTTGTTTTGTTTATCTAACATAATATTTTTATTGATTATTTGGGTGTTTCATGCAATGCACCCCAATCACATCTACTTCCCATGTCCACCCTTCCCACCCTTTGTGCCCTTCCTCCCCCAAAAATTATATCAAGTCAAATTTGTGTTGCTCATACACTCACTGGAACATGGTCAAACGCTCATGCCCAGTCCCTTAAAAATAACTGAGTCCTGTCCCACCCCCCTACTAGAAGCCATCAGTTGTGAAGAGCTACATTTCAGCCTTTTTATCACAATTTTTGAGGACTCTCATCTGTGGTTTCCTGTCTAGACTACTACTTTTTTTTTGTAGGGGTTGGAGGAGAGATTCTCACAGAAGCCTTCCATGTCTCTCATTCTCAATGTCTCTCAGTCTGCACTCTTATAATACCACTTGCAATACCACTGCAAAAGAAGCTTCCTTTCCTATAACAGTCAGCAGCAGCAGGGCTCATGGACCTCTGCACGGTTCCCAGTGTTAACACAGACCACAAAATTCTTTATTACTCCTTCTCTCAGTGTGCATCAGGAACATCAACAGGTCTTAAGTGGCAACATGTTCTATAAACATCAGCATGCTTTCCTGTGGAAGCTTTGGTACTGAATATCAACATGGTCACTAGCGGCAGCACAGACCAAAAACATCAACATAGCCTCCATGGCAAGACAGATCACGAAAATCTACATGGCCACAAGCCAAATCTAGCACAGACCACAGACATCAACATGGTTTCCAGTGGCAACACTGATAATGAATATCACCATGGTCCCTGGCAGCAACATGGACCATGGATATTGTCAAGGCAGCCTGGATCACAGATGCCAACATGGCCTCTGGTGGCAGCACAGGCCATGGGCATCCATATTGTTTCCTGTAGCAACACAGTTCACAGGCATCAGCACCATCTTCGGAAGATGCAGGGACCATGTACATCAACATGGCCCTGACTTCAACTCTGGTCAAATACACCAACAGGGCCCTAGCAGCAGCATGGACCATGAAGATTTTTGGAGGAGGTTCAGTCCAAAAAATGAACCATCCTCCATCTCATACATTCTGCTATTGCTCAGAGACAGGACAATCTCAACTCTGCTGGTCCTACTCAGCAATGACCTGCTCTCCTGCCTACCCTGCTTCCACAGCCATCGCTGCCACCATGGCTCTCATTCTGTTTCTCTCCATTGCACATGTGCTGCTGCTCGATTCGACCATCTTTTGCACCTTTTCTCACATTTATTCATTGAAGTGGCATTGCAAACTGCAGTGTGTCACACAGTATGATTTTTTTGTCCAAATAGCATTACATGCAAGTATTTACTGCAACAAGTAATTGGTCTGGGTCGAGGTCTCTGATTTTTGAAACATCATAAAAAATGGACTATCACTGAGACTCATCTCAGATGTGCTGGTGCCCAGAGTCAGGGTTATATTTTGCCTGGCTGGGTAGGGCATTCAGGGACAGGATCCCTGAGAGGTCCAAGTCACTGCATACCTTTTTGTCCTTAGTGAAGGCCACACCACCAGCCTACTAGGTACAAAAAGAGTACTTGCTGTCTGCAGGCAACTCCAAGGCCTGGGCACTCCTTCCCTCAGTAGGGCAAGCAGTACAATATTCATGAATGGCTGCTCCACTCTGGCACAAGCCTCCTGGGGAACCAAGGAACTGCCCGACAAGCTCTGCGGTCACCGAGGTGCTTACAGCTGCCACCATCTTGAATGGAGCTTCAATTATGTTTTTATTCTTCTCTCATGTTTTGTACTCTGACCATAGTTTCCCCTCCCTCCTCTCCTCCCAGTTTCTTCTCACACCTCCTCTCCTCCCTAGATCCACTCCT
The DNA here is from genome assembly GCA_902168405.1 of Peromyscus aztecus. Taxonomy (NCBI): domain Eukaryota; kingdom Metazoa; phylum Chordata; class Mammalia; order Rodentia; family Cricetidae; genus Peromyscus; species Peromyscus aztecus. The sequence goes on from CABHPQ010072373.1 coordinate 27,921, forward strand.
CATGTTTCCCTTCAGAAAATAACAGGCCTTCCAGAGACAGCCACCAAATGTGGTATAACAAGTAACAATAAGTCTAGGCACATAACCTTATATCAAGGTTGGATGAGGCAACCCAGTAGGAAGAAAAAGGTTCCTCAAAACAGGCAAGAGTCACAAACAGCTTCTGCTTCCGCTGTTAGGAGTGCCACAGGAACACCAAGGTACACAACCATAGCATAGATGCAGAGGACTTAGGTCAGACCCATACAGACTCCTTTATAGTCAGTTCAGTCTCTGTGAGCCCTTACAAGCCCTACTTAGCTGATTCGGTGGGGTGTTTTCTTGTGGTGACCTTGACCCCTCTGGCTCCTACAATACTTCCTTCCCATCTTCTGTGGGATTTTCAGAGTTCCACCTAATGTTTGGCTGTGGGTCTCTCTGCATCTATGTCCATCGGTTGCTGGATAAAGCCTCTCTGACGAGTATTATGCTAGGCTCTTGTCTATGAGTATAACAGAATACCATTAGAAATAATTTCACTGATTTTTCCCCCAGTGGTGTTTGATTTTACCCTAGGTCTCTGGGCCATCCATCCTCTGGATGCTGGTGCTCCAGGCAGTGTCGGAGGTGGCTGCCTGTCCTGAAAGGGTCTCAAGCTGGAGCAGTCATTGGTTGGCCACTCCCACAATTTCTGTGCCAACTTTACCCCATCTCATCTTGTAGGCAGGACAAATTGTAGGTTGAAGGTTTTCTGACTGGGTTGGTGTCCAGTCCCTCCACTGGAAGCCTTGCCTGGTTAGGTTCTGATAACAGAAATTACAAATATTCCTAGGCACATTTACCAGACCATACAGCTGTTCTCTGATGCTCTTCTCTAAGTTTCTTTCCTTAGAACAGAGCTCTGGTCAGGCTTGGTTCCCAGCTACTCTAGCTACGGCTCCCCCTTCAACCCAACAGGGGTGATGGCATGGGCAGGAGGGGACAATAGCTCCGTGTTGGTAATTTCTACACTGAATCACGCTTTGCTACTGCAGGGCATCAGCTTTAGCCTGGTATGAGATATCCAGAGCCAAAGAGTTAGTGAGTGACTCTTCTCCACCTCTGCCACTAGCCAGCTTTTGATTAATGGACTTAATACTTAAATAGCTAGACCTTGGTGATCAGCCTCAGGAGAAGGAAGAGGGCAAATGAGGGAATAGACTTGGTGGCTAGCTTTGGAATATAATCTAACAGTTTAGCAAGGCAGAGAGAATGGGAAAAGGGCAAAGCCTGTCAGAGCCATGTTTGCTATGCTCAAGCCTACTAGAGCACTTCATTTTTACCGTTTTGTTTTATTATTGGGTTCTTAGGTATTTAGTAAGTGGGTGTCATTCTCTCTGGCTGCTTTCTGCTGACATTGGACAGTCAATTTTAGGAAGCCAAGGAAGCTGGAAAGTGGATCAAGATCGGAAAGAGCAGGCTGTGTCATTTGATGTCCAGGGTCTGTGGGACCATCTGAGATTAGGGAAGTACGTTCTGTGAGGCTGGACTAGAATGGAGAATGCAAGGAAACAGCTGGGACTGATGAGTGGTTGGAGCAGTCTGAAGTCGATTTGAAACCTGCTAGAACAAATAGACTAGAGACAGAGGTAAAGTTAAGGAGTTTAGGGGAAAATTTTATCTTCTATGTGCATTTGAAACTTTCAGGCCTATGGTCCTAGAAGTTTGGAAAAAGAAATTCCAAGACAAGAGAAAGGAGGAGAGATAATACCATCAGAATAGATGGGTGGGGGGAAATAGGCTATTGGTTGACAGGAATATTTACCTGGAGGAGTTTGTTTGAGAGTTCTTGAGAGGAGCCAGGACAATTAGATTGGCTCTATAAGCTGTCATATGAAAAAAGAGTCTGCTTGTAATTGAGAGGATTTGATTTCATTAGAATAGATAATAACAAAATCTTTGCTTTACAGAATCAGCTGAAAACTACACTTATTTGGTCTTTTCATATGTTGGAAGCCATGTTGATATAATATTCAGTCCAATATCTCTTTTTCCTTAGTCTTTTAACTTTTTCCTTAGTCTTTTAACAAGTAAATAAATCTACATTCAACTTGGTTTTATATATATGTGTGAGTGTATATATATATATATATATAGTCATGACCCTTTGATAAAGGTTAATGATTACAAAAATAAGGAAAGTTTGAAGAAACTGTCAAAATAATACTAGCCATCCAAACATCCAAAGTAACTTCAGAGACTCTGCAAAGTTAAATAACAATTTAAAATTTACTCTGTAATTTCTTTTAGAGAGCTGGAAAATACACAGGATTATATATAGCACTGGTATGTCTAAAACTCATTATTTGTTCTTATAAAGCTGGTTCTACTAAGATACTTTGGGTATGACAAAGAAGAAACAATACAAAAATTCTTGCATATTGCCTTAAAATAGTTTTCAAGCATGTAATGAATGGGGACTTGATTTTCTTCAAGGATGTAGGCCCTGAGAGACTACAAATGCTCCAGAAAATTGTCCTACAACTATTAACATACAGGTAGCACTAGGTGGAATCAGTGGGTTAAACCGAGCTCATGAGGTTAGGATGGCACAGTGGTGGTGAGGATAGAGGAGCAATTATAGGAGGGGATAGGGGTGGATTTGGTCAAAGCGCTTTATATATATAATTAACAAATAATAAAAGTAAATATTCAAAAAGAATCTACCACCTAATTTATAGTTAAATTTAGTGAAGTCTTAATACAATCTAATTACTAAGCCAACATAATCCTGAACAAAAACCCATAAACATTTTTCTTTGTATCCATTGATAAGTACAATCTTCACTTTCTTAAAGGTAATTCCACAGCTCTAATTTATGTTCTTTTTCTCTTACATTGACCAGATACAAAAAATAGAAAAATACATGATTCTTTAGTCACATCAACTTCTTTTCATTTTTCAACTTTTCTGGTCAAATCAGAGGCAGGCTTATAAGGTGTACACATATTTTCTCATTGTAATTCCTCTACATAGCAAGCAAGTTCTTTCTAGGAAGATAGCTGGACATCAGTAGGTTGTCTTATCATTAACAGCAAAGACCACATAACTATTGCCATGCAAACTACCATCTCATAATATACATGATATTCCTTAGAACTAAAAAATATTCCACAGTCTATTAGCTTTTTAAGAGCATCACTTATATGACAAACCACTTTCATCAGCCAAGTGGTAGATGAAATATACTGTTCCATACTACATGCAGAGAGGTGATTACTCCAAAGGATGCTCCATGTTTCGATGGCTCAGCCTTGGTTACATGTGTTATCTCCCATCAAATTATGGATGAAATTTCCACTACAGCAAAGAGGCACAACATCATACAACAATATGAAGCTATGTAGCCATTCGGGAATAGTCCCATGGATGCTTAAATGGCTTAGATCAAATTGAGTATCTTATCACTCTTCATGGGATTTATTCAATCAGTTTTTTTTTTCTCCTTCAACTTTGATTCTGTTGGTCCCTGTTTTGTCACTAGTTATATCGAATGAGTTTTCTTGAAGAGTTATACACAAATGTCTATTCACTCCAAGTAAGTACCACCAACATGACAAAGAAATAGTTCCTCCCCCCACATAGTTTGGTGAACCATTGATATTGGTATGACTTACATATATGTGGAAGAGGAATTGATTGCAGATGCATGGGTGAGTAAAAATCTCTGAGTCATAAATCAAAATCTCATCCCACTGTGGCTGACTATTTACAAATCTTTATGTGCCTCAGAAGCACCTTCCAATGACACCTCTAACAGACAACTTCTCATGAGAAACTTCTACTTCAGCAATTGTTTATTACTTGTATCAACATGGATCGGCTTTGGGGATCTTAAAAATTTCTCATTTCCCTCAGCCTTAAGAGCCTACCTTCCTCTGCCTAAGAGATCATGTTTCACTTTGGAGGAAATACCTATATAATAGAACTATATAATAGTCCTGGTTGGGTAGTTTTTGAACTTGACATCCTTGGACTGAAGTTTGTTCATTCGTAAGATAACCTGTGTTAAGGAGACTTCCTATAAGATCTCAAAAAGCTAGAATTCTCAGAAATAAATTCACATTAATGAATAAAATATATTAATAAATTACTAGTAAATAAAGATGAATAAAACATTAGAATTTCAAAAAAAATGGAAGTATTTTCAACTGAGTAATTTCCCTAATAAAAGAAATGAATTTGCTAAATATAACAAATTCATCACTTACTGAGAAATAAATATTAAACAAAACCCTACATAGTACACAGTATATTATATTGAGACTAGTCATCTCACACTACTCTCGTCAAGCCTTCACCACTGTAAGATGTGTCCTCTGAAACTATGCACCAAAATAAGCGTACTTCCCTCTGTTGCTTCTTTTTGGATAATTGGTCATCATAACAGAAAAAGTAGCTAATATAAGAAGTAAGGTGGCCATTGATAACCTCTTTTATAGGGTTATAAATTCTATTCCTGATCCGCTCACATTCAAAAGGATGCTGCCTTTCCTTCCCATCACCTTGGGAGATTAGAATGTCAATATGTGAGATTTGAAGAGCCAAAACTTTTAGACATAGTGCTTGCATACTCCAACTTGCCTTCCTGACTTTTCCAGCTGTGCTGATTCCATTCAGGTCTCAACTACAATCATCTTTGCTTTTCTTTGGTTTCAAAAACATAAATATACTTCCTCTAAATGAAAGATGTTTGCCTTAAAGCCAAGGCCTGATGGGGCAGACCTTTCATACTGAAGACATCACGCAGCTCCAGAAGCGAGTCCTAAGCTCTGCTTCCCTTTGATACCAGCACTGCTGTAGTTCTCAGTAAACTGGTTGACTTGTCTGGATGTATCTTTTTACTTGTAAACCACAGGCAATGGCCTTTATTTTGAGACAGTGAGGGGATTATTTTTATGATCAAAGGAACTGCTATATACTGAAATGACATGTCACCAGTAAAATATGAGAAGTTTTAGCCAAGCTGAAATCTGTCTCTGGATGCCCTGTCTTAATAACTCATAACCATGATTTACCCTCTTTCTTAATCAGGTTCTTTATTAAAATGATGAGTACTTAAAATTTCTGTTTTCAAAACATAAGCATAAAAATGTTTTCTGTTTCAGAAACTTACTTTTCAGTTATCAATTTTGTGCTTTCATGCTAATTCCCTTTGATTTTTATCCTACAAAACTATAGATAGGGAAAATTGATCAAATGGATTTTATAATAATTTAATGAGACTTGACTTCATTGAGATGGAAAACACTGAAATGTTTTTAGGTAAAAATTACCTCCTAAGAGCCTTCAAATATTCTACTTGTAAGTTGTCCAAACAAATCTGAAGCCTCATATTCTAACCCAATAACTCATCTTAAGAGTGACATAAATATTTCAATTTAACATATTTAATTTCAAAGTTGTACACAAGTATACAGCCTTAAAATGTAAAAGAAGCATGAACAGGGTAATGATGTCCCTTAGTTATTCTAGATAAGCACTAGGTAATAAATCAACCAAATCAATAGGATTGTTTAAAGTCATGGACTCCTTCATGACACTACGCTACTGCTCAGCTAACCCGTAGCAGTCCAAATCACCTCCGTCTTGATAACACATTTCATTAACTGGAGTGAACCACTGAATTTCTCACAAATTATAAATTTGTCTTCATTTTTCCAGGATTGCATCTAGTCTTGACTGAGCAAAACTCCACCCTATGCCTGTCATGTCTCTTATATTTAGAAATAGTTGTAATAGGTGGGCATCCCCACCTTAAAAATACAATGACAACATTTTTCTTGTCATTGTCTTTCTTTCCTTAACTCCAATGAGTAAGTGTGGACTGGAGGCTGTAGTCCCGTAGAGACAGTACACACAACTAAAGGAGCACGTGTGCCTTGACATACAAGGTAAGTTTTGTTGTTGCTTTTATTTCTGTTGTTATTGTTTCTTCTACCTCCTCCTCCTCCTCCTCATCATCATCATCATCCTCTTTTTTTTTTTTTTTTTCTCATCTTCTTCCTGGCCATTTTTTCAGTTTCTACTGATTTTTATCATCTGTAATAAAAATATCCCTTTTTATTAAAAAAGCCACTGATTATTACTTTTTGAAGTTTTACCTACTTCATGATTAACACATACACATATTAAATAATTATTCTAGCTATGTTGTTTAGGGTTGTGGTTAATAAATAGGCTAGATAATCTCTTCATTGATATAAGAGAAGGGGCGATTTGCAGATTATATTGTATTAAAGTGGGTCTAGAAAATGAAAAGTGGCCGGGCGGTAGTGGCACATGCCTTTAATCCCAGCACTCAGGAGGCAGAGGCAGGCAGATCTTTGTGAGTTCGAGGCCAGCCTGGTCTACAGAGCGAGATCTAGGAAAGGTGCAAAGCTGCACAGAAAAACCCTGTCTCAAAAGAAAAAAAAAGAAAATGAAAAGTGAAAAAAGGCAAAAATATCTGCTAAAAGGAGAGACAAAGAGAAATGAAATTAAAGGAAGGGAAGAGGGGAGGAATGGGACATCTTTGGAAAAATGTTTACTGATTCACCTGGAATAGAGTGTTCATATTAGTGAATAGTGGATTGGTATAAGTAGTTTCACTTTAGTACCTCCTAACTTTGCAAATCATATTGAAAGAACTGAACGTTATTTAAATGAGATGGAGTGTTTTCCTGGTTTGGTTTCTGTTGCTCATTGAAAAGAACCATGTGGGGAGGGGCTGAAGATAGCTCAGCAGTTCAGGGTACCTGTTGCTGTGGCAGAGGACTCAGGCTCAGCTCACAACATGCATGTTGTGGTTCATAACCACCTTTTACTCCCAGTTCCAGTGATCCTAAGTTGTCTGCTGATCTTCATGGGCACTGGAAATGATATTCACATATATGAATGTAGGCAAAACAAACATTGTCACACATTTAAAAAATAAATAAAATCTTTAAAACAATTAAACAATTGAGCAGTAGAAAAAGGTTTCCTTGGCTAACAGTTTACAGTCATCATGAAGGTAGGACCTCAAGGCAGGTACTGGAGGCAGGAACCTGGAGAAAAAACCAAAGCACAGGCCATGGAGGAGTGTTGCTTGCTTCCCATAGCTTGCTCTGCTTACTTTCTCATACAACCAAGACCACTTTTAGAGGGGTGGTGTCACCTGTAGTATCTTGGGACCTCCACCATTAAAGATTAATCAAGGATATCCCGAAGGCCAACCTGATAAGACAATTCCTCAACGGAGGTTCCTTCTTTCTTTGTGACTACAACTTGTATCAAAATAACAAAACCTAACCAACACCCATGGTATTAAATAGTAGAGAGAGATTTCTGAGAAGAATATTTTACCAGAAAACAGCATCTAGAGGGGAGTTTTCCAATCAGACAAACAGCTAGAAGAAAACATTATGGAAACTTGACTACAATCAATGTAGAATTTCAAAAACATATCCAAATTGTTGAATCTCTGAGGTTGTAAAAGGGAGAGTAACAGAACTTGGGGGCAAAAATAACGGAGAAGAAAGCTTAATGGAGCCATAAATCTTTAATCCTGTATAACTTCAAGAATTGTAGTTACTTTACCTTATACAAGAAATACATCAGAGAGACTGTCCCATGGTGAATATTTTATACTTGTTAAACATAGGTTTGAAAATGGTAGAAGAAATTTGATGAGAAACATGTTTACATAGAAACAAGAGCTTAAATTCAGAAGGATAGAATGAACTGAAACTACAGATCTAGGAGCCATTTATAGACAGAGATAATAAATTAATCAAGCAAGTGACTCTAAGGGGAAAAAAAGGTACAGAAAGTTAACAGCCTAAAAATTGCTGTGAGGCAGACATGATTCTGTTAATTTGAAACCATTTTCTGGAATTCTCATATCCTGAATTTTCTTAAATGAGGTTTTGCATATACAATGATGCATTAAAATACTATATTTTGTTATATTCTCATTTTATGATATTTCTTTTATACTGTGCAGAAGAGTCATCTATTAATGGTATGTAATGGTACCAAACTATTTAGTATCATGTTGTTCATTTATTGGTAGATCTATTTATTGATCTATCTAGTACATAAAAATTAATTATAACCTACAAGTATAATTAGGAAGGCTGTGACCTTAATAGCAGCTGTGATATAGATTATATTACATTTTTCTAAGAATAGATACCATTCATATTTTATGTATGTTAACTTACAATAATCTGATGTGCTTTCTAATTGTAGATACTTGTATACTTAAAAGTATACAACAAGACTACTAAATTAATAATTATAAATACAAATAAATAAAATAGAAAACATGAATTTAAATTACATACAGGCACACACATATGTGAATGTGTGTGTGTGTGTGTGTGTTTGTGGTGTATGTGTGTGTATGTATTCATATGTCTATGAATACATGGTCATGCATTTACAGGATACGTATGCAAGCTAGTAGTTGATGTCTGGTGTCTTCTTCTATTTGTTTCTTGTAGTGGGTAGCCATTCCAGCTTTGGTCTGTAAGTTCCAACCCCCATTGAGGCTTCGGTAACTATCATGCCTATAAGGTGGGGCCAAGAGAGGGCCCTGAAGACACAAGATCTGGATGTGCCGCCCTCTCTTAGTTCCCGGACCCTGGACACTGGAGGTAGACCTAGCAGAGTTCTCCAGAGAAGACTGCCGGACTGCGTTACACCCTTCCCAGACCCCGCGACCTATCTATCCCTTCATTTGTAAGTTACACCACTAAATAAACCTCCCTTTTAACTACATGGAGTGGCCTTAATAATTTCACCAATAGTTTCTATCATATTATTTGAGACAAGTTTCTTCATTGAACCTGGAACTTACCACTGTAGCAAGAACCTTTAGCCAGCAAGCTACAGGGGTCCAGATGTCTCCACCTGCACATTATGAGCATTACTTGTACAACCTGTCTCTTGAGCTTTCATGAAGGTGCTTGATATCCAAACTCAGGATGGTGATGATCACCTTACCACAAAGCCATCTTCTCACTATCTCAAAATTTTATTTTGTTTTTCCTATGTATATTGTAGGAACGTGAATCTAATTATTAGTTCACATTATTGTTATTAAAATAATAAATAAATAAGGTATGCAGTTATATTGTCATAGGATAAGAACACCTGTGAGTACAAAATACTAGAGCCTGGAAACAAATTCCAAGTGCTGTGACTCACCAGATTCCTAATGCACCTTAACTTATGAACTCCTTCTTGTCTAACTTAGGACAAGTTATTTCACTCAACTTAGTCTCATTGGTCTTTTTGGTAAAATGTAAATAATGATGTTTGATTTACATAGCTATTATTCTCCTATAAAGACAAATGAGATATTATAATGAAAAATTACATATAAATTATTAACTATGTTTTATAGGTTTACCAAAGCAGAAGTCACTTTAATCAAAGTATAACAAGAGTAACAACAAACTTTCTATTTGGGTTTCACAGAAGACTACAGAGGCAATTCTTTTTTAAATAATTAACTAATTAATTTTTAGTAAATTAGTTAATTGATTTATTTTGGGACCAGGTCTTACTACATAGTTTGAGGACTTGGAACTCACTGTATAGATAAAACTGGCCTTGAACTCATAAACATCTGCCTGTCTCTGCCTTCCAAGTGCTGTAATAAAAAGCATGTGCAAGCATTTATGGATGAGACAATCTTTTGGACAATGGAAATATTTGCTTCCTTTAGATGTCACAAGCTTGTCATTTTTCATTTCACCATGGCCTTGCAAACAATTTTTAATATACACTAAACTTCATGTTATTTTAAAAAATAACCAAAGCAACTTTCTAAAACCTGCTTGGAAATATATACAACAGAGTATTTTTTAAAATAACATGAAGTTTAATGTATATTGAGAAGTGAATATGGGTGGCAGTTGTGTGGCTTTGGCAGTATCCGGGGGCACTGGCAGTGGGCTCAGGATTTATCCCTAGTGCATGAACTTACTTTTTGAAGCCCATTCCCTATGGAGGGATACCTTGTTCAGCCTCAATACAGGGGAGAAGGGCTTGGTCCTGTGTGGTGATATTTTGCATATGCTGTAACAAATAAAGCTGGCCTGAAGATCAGAGGAAAAAACCAGCTACAAGTTAGCCATAGAAGCCAGGCAGTGGTAGCACATATCTTTAATCCCAGCACTTGGGAGTCTGAGACAGGAAGTGGTACAGCTAGGCAGAGAAAGGAATATAAGGTGGGAGGAGACAGAAACTCATGCCCTTTCAGGCTGAGGATTTGGTAGAGGTGAGAAGTCTCTCTAGTGGCTAGATTCTTTATTGATCTTTCAGCATTTAACCCCATATCTGGCTCCAGGTTTTTATTAAGACCAATTACCATTAGTGCTACAATCCTGTCTCAACTTGATATGCCAGACATTATTGACTCCTCGGGGGACACACTCTGGTTGGTATGTAAAATGGAAAAAAAAAGACATAAATAAAAAGAAGAAATAAAGTTGCCTTGGTGGTGGATAAATGAATAAAAAATATTCAATCCTGAAAGCAGAAAATTTAACAAGAATCTTTGCAGCTTCCATTTCTAGCTTAATTCTAACTCTACATATAAGTTCATTGGGTCTCTTTAATTTTGGTGTGCTTTTTACATTTATTTTAAAGATTTTAATAATGAATTTTATTTAAAAAAACAAAAAACAAAAGAGCAGTTTGTCTTTCCCATGGAGAACTTGGGAAAGTGTCATGCTTCTATTCTATATTCTCTGTTCTCTTCCCGGGTTGTCACAGATAAACACACAATGTAAGGAAAGCTGTTGCCAGACTATACCCTCTGTGTCTTGATCTTCATACTGTGTTTATTGCATTGCTTTCCTTTGTACCAGGGTCGCAGATTGAACAAGGGCCTGTGTGAGCTAGACAAGTGTCCTAACGTTGTAGTACATTTGCCGCCCTGTTTTCTTCTATAGTTCCTTGTGATGGTATTGTGTTCCCAAAATATTGTGCACCCTCATAAACTTATCTGGGGTCAGAGACAGAACCTGAGTTTGTTTTTATGAATAAGAACTGTTAAGATTCATGCTACATCTGGCGCCCAACATTCATGGTACGGATTCTCAAAAAAGCTACTTGCCTGTGGCTTTGCGAGTCCCAGCTCAGGCACGAGCTACACTCAGCCAGTTGTGTTGGCGCATGCCAGTAGGATTTACTGAAGGAGGCAGAGGCAGGAGGATCCCCAGTTTGAGGCCGGCCTAGGAGGCTTGAGAGAAGCTTCGGCCGGGGCCGAACCACAAACAGTTGTGGGACCATGGAGGCAGAGGCTATTGCTCCAAGTTGCTGGCTTCTTCTCATCATGTTGATGACTGCAGTGATGCTGCTACCTGGGAAGAAAGGTTTACTGCTGCTTGTTCAGAGAAGAATTGCCAGGACCATCGTGTTACAAGAAAGCATCGGCAAAGGTCAGTTTGGAAACATTTGGCAAGACAAATGGTGGAGAGAAATTGCTGTGAAGATTTTCTCTTCTAGAGAAGAACATTCATTGTTCAGAGAGACAGACATTTATCAGACTGTGTTTGCTCCAAACCACAGAGGAGGCACAAATTAATAATAATAATAATAATAATAATAATAATAATAATTCTAAAGGGAACCATGATCATGCCTAACAGCAACTTTGGAATCTTCAAAAGGATGACAGGATCCCACAATGACAATTCCACATGGACTATGGTAAAGCCATTAAGCTGATTAACACCACAGAAAGATCGACTTTGGA
>CABHPQ010072378.1:0-10524 GCA_902168405.1 Peromyscus aztecus
CTTGACAGACAATATAATGTAATATAATATCCAAATACTTATGAGGTAGAAATAGTGCCTTGGGGCACCACATTTATTGTGAATAAGTATTTGCATTTATACCTTTTTGTGTTGAGTTTAGACCTGAATAATAAATCATTCACTGTGGAAAGTAGTTTTTTTTTTTTTTTTTTAAACAATCTACTTACTGCTCTAAGGATAACAAAGAACCAAATGTAATTTAAGCCTTTGGGGGGAAATACAGCATGGATGCATAAAAGGTCAGATTATACAAGCGCTAATAATAAATAGAAATTTCTATATGGATTAACATAGACATTATATGATTTACATTTTCTATGTAAATATGTCAATGCACACGCTTCAAATAAAGAAATACAGATATAAATTAGTAAATACTTTTTAAATTTTATATTTTGATAGCAAGAATATATTGTTGAGACTTTGAACAAAGGAATACTAGGCATTTGATTCTTGACAGAGATTAACCAATCCCACTCTCTGATAGGGCCTCATCAGGGCATTTCATCCCCACTTCCCCCAGCTGCTAGGCACCCAGCTCATCAGGAGGCATGTCTTCCCTTCAGAACTGCATGCCTGCAGCTGGACTGAGTTTTGTATCAACCAGGTTTTCCTCTTTTCTAACACAAGCACCATTTTTAACATCGAGGTTTTGAGCATGATGCTTTTAAGAAAATCATTCCTACCAGTACATGTTTGGGTAGCTATCAAACACAATTGTCAAGAAAACAGGAATTCCATCATTGTTAGGGAATGAAAAGGAAATATTCTTTTTTATGTGGTTTGGACTTTGCATAAGAATCACCACTTATAGGAACCAAATGTTGATGTGTTTAGCTTAATTTTTATGTAACTTATTTATTTTTATTTTATGTGTATTAGTGTATATGCATTAGTACCTCATTTTTGTTTCTTAAAGGAGCATGATTCATTAGTTGCCTGCAAGTGTTTCTGTGTCAGGGTTTCAGATCCCCTGGAACTGGAGTTATAGATAGTTGTGAGCTATCATGTTGGTGCTGGGAACTGAATCCATGTCCTCTGGAAGAGCAACTAGTGTTCTCAAACACTAAGCCATCTTTCCAGCCCCATAGCTTGGATTTTTTTCCTTTTCTCTTTTTAGAAATATGCAGTCAGGCAAACTCTAAACTCATCTCAGTGCAGAGTAATTAGGGGCAGGAAGTCCTGCTCTATTATGGATGACTGCTCTAAGTGTGTGCTTAGGTTTCCTAGTAATATACACGATAGTGTGGAATAATAATTGAGAGTATAAACTTTGGGATTAGAATGGTTGGACTCACACACCTAGTTCTTCTTACTAGCTATATAACCTTGGACACCTTCAATTGCTAAGTCAGTTTCCTCCTCCACAAAATACAGAAACTATTGCCAACATTATAGAATACTGGAATTAAAGGGCACGTCTCATGTAAAGTATATTGCAAGGCTCAACAGATAAAGATCACCTTCATTTTAACTACTCAAAACTGAAATCTTGCCATGTGACATTAAATGCTAATTGGTCCTTCCTTTTCAGTTTCCATTAACTTGAAGAAGAATTATGTATATATAAGTATATAGAGGGTGAAAATTTTCAAATGCTATTGAAGAAGTATGTCTATATAGGTATATAGAAGGTGAAATTTTTCAAATACTATTGTTTAATAAAGAATACTTTGAGTCACAGGTGAATGGTGCTTAAATCTACAGCTTTGTGAAAGGATTGAAATGGCAACTTAATGGTCTTGTCATCATAACCACAGAACAGGCTTGGCATGGTGTGTAAATGTGGGCATATGGGCATGGTTGGCAAGGCTTTTGAGTTGAAACGGAACCCTCCCAGCAAGTTATTTCATCAAAATATTGCCTGGTAATAGTCGCATCTTACTGCATAGTGGTTGGCTTTCTAGCTAAAGCTTTAGGGAGAGGAGAATGTAGCCAACCAGAATGGCAGGCAGCAGGACAGTCTGCCCCTCCAGACCGTTGAACAGCTGGAGTCAGTGAGTCGTGCTGAGCTGACACTGGTCAGCTGTCCATCAGTTTATAACGTGAGATGAGCTCTGTGGACCAGAAGCTGAAGCACACAGCATCCAGAGAAGTGCAAGTGGCCAACAGGCCCAAGCTTCCCTCTATCTGCCACAACTCTGAGAACCTCACTGAAAAGGTACCCATGAAATCTGTCTAAAACTTCCCAATTCCCCATGCTAATGTGTGTTTTAGGAGCACTGCTCCTCATTTTCATTTCTAAAAGGAAGATGATCCCTCCCTCCCTTCCTTCCTTTCTTCATTCCTTTCTTTTTAATTTCTGACTATTTCTTTAAGTTTTTTTAGATCATAATAAAAAGCTTATCAGAAATAATTTTAACTGAATAAACTAGCCTGCACACACACACTATCCCATTCCCTACTTTATTCTTGTCAACTGCCTGTATATAATAAGGCAAGAGACATGAGACGACAGGACATATGTGTATCTATGCGCCTGCCATTGTGTGAACAGGTGGATATGTAGAAGGGTCTTAGAGAGATTAAAGCTATCGTTAGAATGCTTATAGATCAACAGCAGTGAAGGTTTGCTCACTACAAGGGGCCTTTAGAGTACTGAAAAGTTGACATTCTGTATCTGAACTGAAGGCGCTTGCATTCATGATTTGCTGGTCTTATTTGTGCACTGTTGCATGGAGCTTTGCTGAATCGCTGTGAGGGGACTGTTGCAAGTTAACCAGTCACACGGCTGCACGTATGATTTGATTTACTTCAAAGTCTAGCCAGTGCATTCTGCTTTATTTGTTAACCAAGCAGAACATTATTTATTAAAGAGTTCTTCATATTTTATTAGGCCTAATATCAAAACACCTCTGTGGGCCCCTGCTCTCCAGTCTTTCTTTGCAGTACAGCATCCCAGAAAAAGTGAAAAATTATATATTCATGCTCCAGTTAAAACACATGTATCAGTCTAATTGTTCTCTGTCCCATCCATAGATGCTTCAGAATTCTTGTGGAAGATCTCAGTCTAATGATGCATGGGTTTCATATTGAAAAGCATCCTCCTCTGGGTCCCTTCCAACCATACCCAAGCTTCTGTAGCCTGGAAAGATGAGTTTACTCTTCCCAGGCCAAAGCTAGTAAAGTTGGAGGAGGAAAAAGACACATAGCGACTTTAGAACAAGAGGAAGGAGGAGGGGTAGGCTTAGGCAGGTAAAAGTGATTTGAGGTTTCCATCAAAGTGAAATAGGGACAACTGAGCCATAAAGAGGATGGGCGCAATTCTGAACTATGCTGGGACTTGGCAATAGAAGGTGTGACTAAAAAAGAGAGCTAGTGGGTGTGATGTTATGCACAAAGCATGGTCCTGTCAGCAAAGTATTCTCCTGGTTGCAATAGAGCCAGAAAGGCCATGATGACAGAGCCCATCAAAACCCAGACAACAGGGACTCTAGTGGGTAGGTGAGTACTTGCACCATGGTTTAAGGCATCATGACACTGTCATCAGCCATCTGTTTGAGGAATTTGGAATAGAATCAGCTGGATGACAGGGCCCAAGACAGGAGAACCAGAGTTCTCTGTCCGGAGTTTTCAACAGAAAGCTACTGGACAGAGTCAAGGTATATAGGAGGCGGGGATAATTACTTTAGCTCAGTAGTCTGTGCAAGAGACCAGGATCCATCCTTGACGTGGAAGACCAAGTCTATAATGATTAACTCCAGCAGGTCAGGCTACATGCTTGGCTTAAAAGGCTGCCCTTCCTATAGGTCACCACATGAAGAGCTGGAAGGGAAGCCTGTTCTGGTGTCTTAGGGAAAGTGTACTCAAATATATTTGCAGAGAGAAATTTGTCTTATAGCTTCTTCTCTCTAAACTTTGTAATAACTTGATGACTTCATAACCCACACATCAGTATTTAATTAGGCAGCTTTTCTCACTGTCCTTTCTAATTGTTTCTTACACATAGTTAAGTTGTAATTATGGAATGCCTATAATGTGATAAGTACTGTGAGAGATAGAAAACATGGACACAACAGGCCATCTGCAGCAGAGTGAAGAAATAAACATGTACAAAATGAAATGATAGCATAACGTAGAGTTGCTGAGGTCACGGAAGAGAAGGGGAGTTTAAAGAAGTGACACCATTTGGAGGAGACGAAGGAAACCAGTTAAATGCATTGTGGGAGCTTAAATTTGACCTCAGAACAGAAAAAGTGCATTCAGCAAAAAAAAAATGACAAAATCCAATAAACTTTTGTTTGCTTAGAAGTCTGCTTCATTTCAATTCTTGCGCTGTGGGCATGTAAGCAGTTAACATTAGAAACTCACTCGAGGGTAGGTACTATGGGAACTCTGCAACTTTTGTGTAACCCCAAATTTATTTCAGTTAAAAGTTGGTGAGTGCTATGGGAAGGTGCAGAAGGAAATCTTCAGTTGTCCAGGGAAAGGATAAAATTACTCCAGTTGGAAAAATAAGGTGAAGTTTCCCAGGAGGGCAGTTAGACTAAACGAAAGTCAAGACAGAGAAAGCATGGAAATGAGAAAGGAAGGATTCCCAACACAGTTCATAGGCAAAGGGAGAGGCGGGGCATCTTGGTCCTCAGAAGATAAGAACACTTGATTTGCTGGAGTTCGGTATGTGAACCAAGACTGTGAGTGGAGGACTGAGGAACGCTGTGGTTTCACAGGGATACATTTGTGTGAAAGAATTTTGAATGCCAAGTGGGGATTTGGCATACTTCTTCTCTGCCTGGGGCGGGTGGGTGGAGGGGGTCTGTTATTTAACTTCTGTTGAGATATCTGGGAGGCAGGTGTACAGGGGGAAATGTCTCAAATTAGAATATTGTTCAGGAAACGAAGGAAGATGCAGACAGAGCTTTGCTCTAAGGGCCAGAAAACTCATGTCTGGAAGGGAAGCCGAAAGGAAGAATTAACCAAATCACACTCACCAACCAGCTGCAATGGGAGTTAGAGGTGTAAAATCAGACAGTGAATTTTAACTTAATTGCCTTCATTTGATGTTTTGGATAGAGATAAAATGAAGAGAATTTTCTTTGATGAAATGGCGGAAGTAAACAAGTCCATGTTAGTTAGAAGACTAGTCAATAGTTACATACTGAAAAATCGCTAGATATAAAAGCATACATATCTAATTAATACTTATTAGGAGAAAATAAAGGTCTCCTTGCCTTTTCTTTTCTCTCCCAGGATTTATAGGTTGCAAATGTAGATGTCATGGTTTTAGACTTTAAGTGATGAGTAGTAAAAGAAAGCTGCTCTTTTCCCTCTGAAACAGCAAAAGAGTGGGAAAAAGAATCATCACCGTCACCACATAGTCTCATATTTCCTAACTAAATGACAGGATCTCCCCATGTTAAAAGTACAGTAGAGCTTTGAGCCCTCCACCTTCACCATCACACAGTGCTCCAGAGACCTAACCCAGGCTGATGGATGAGTCCCAGTATCCTCAGAGGGACACTTACTGTGGTCATATGCCTACCACTTCCAGCTGACTACGAAGAGGGATGGTTACAAATAAACAGCTTATCTTTTCGGCAAGTAAGGACTCTGTGAATGAAACTCCTCTGCTCTGGGGTCTAGGAGACGCCATTACAGACCCCTCCATACCATGCTTGAAGCATGGTCCTCTGGTTGCCATTGCTCACACAGTCACTGCAAACCACAGAATGGTAGTGTGTCTTTCTACGGGACTTCCTGTTATGCTGTAAAGCCCTGTGAAGCACACATCATTACATGTGTCACTTGAGGACACTTTTTCACATTCATTATGTTCCAGCAATCAGCAGTTACCTTGTATGATCTTTCTGCTGTTCCAAAGCCTTCAGCATTCCATCTATTTTGAATTCTATTGGATTCTGCAAGCGGAGTCTGTGATGCCAAGTATTTCCACACCACTACAGCATCAAAAATGGAAATCATTTTTGGTCTGTCTGTGTAATCCAAGAATCTATTAATGAAAACTGATTTTAACACATTTTTCTTTATATAAAGTTAAACATATGTCTTGGTAAGTGCTATCTTTATTTTAACGGAATATGAAATAATTTTAGGTAAGATATTTGTAAGTCTCAAAAATTACATAAGTTACTAGAAAGAAAACTCATTTGTAAAGGCACCATATGAATTTAAATGTATAGGTGATTTTATCACAAATAGGTGTTATTTTATAAAAGTATTTTTATTATGATGATGATGATGATGATAAGTTTTCTGAGTGAATCTTGGAAACAAGTGTTTCCCTGTAAATCAGACATCCAGCTGCCCTGGAATGAGAAATCAGTCACATGGTGAAAATTCAGAAACGTCTTGACTGGCTGTTACAACCCCTGGGCCGTATCACGGGAAATGAAATAATGATGAATCTCAAGTCCCATTGTCCATTGAAAACAAAAAAGCAAAGGTTCTATAGCTAAATTAAAACCATGTCAAATTGCCTTCTGAGTACATAAAAATGCTATTCTCAGCTTCAATCGGAGAATCCTCTCTTTCCAGTGAACAGTGATGCATCTAGAGACTTGTGGCTACACAGCATGCTGAGGATAGATGAGGATAGGAAGGCGACCCTCAACAAGACATTTGCGCCATCCCCTCTAGGACTCAGAGACTTTGTGGAACAGAAGGTGGAAAGAATAGAAGAGCCAGAAGGTAAAGAGAAGGCTGTGAAATGCTGTCATCTGGACCAGACACAGCCATTGCTATCACAAACAAACTCACAACAGCTGCAATTGCCCAAACTCCAAACTATACCTACGCAAGAATGGGCTCAGCCACAGTCCGGCATGGATGGAGGAGGAGCTCAGGGGACCTGACCTCTAACTGCTGTTCTATTTGTTTCTGATAACAAATTCAAGGAGAGGGGGAACGTTGCCTTTGATGGTACAGTGACTGGTGACGCCCTCAGGTTCCAGTGGACATCTACAATCAGATGCCCACAGACACAGCTCTGGTTAAAGTATAAATGGGTCACAAAACAAAACCAAGAGTTATGCACCTGGGAAAGAGGTTGTCAGTGATGGTGGATAGGACTGATAGTGATGAGAAAGAAATAAGGGAGGGTGAGGAGGAGACATATTATCTACTTATATAAAATTGTTGAAGAACAAAATTAAAATTTTTTTTTGGTTTTTCGAGACAGGGTTTCTCTGTGTAGCTTTGGAGCCTGTCCTGGATCTTACTCTGTAGCCTAGGCTGGCCTCGAACTCACAGAGATCCACCTGACTCTGCCTCCGGAGTGCTGGGATTAAAGGTGTGTGCCGCCGCTGCCGCTGCCGCCGCCGCCGCTGCCGCCACCACCCAGCTAATTAATAATTTTTTAAGGGAGGGTGCATTGGGAACCTGAGACCACTCCTGTGGATGATATTAAGCATTCTCTTAACTCAGTGTGAGTTAGAGAAGTGACGTACTTGCCAAAAATCTTCTAATAATGCCACTTTATATCTGTGATAAGACTGTATTAAGAACAATGAGCATATTAGCCTGTGGTACTCTCAGTTGGCCATATGGGAGCCATGCCTCAAATAGCACACTACAAAAGAAAAAGTTACAGTTAACTGAGACAGACGTTAAATGTACTCCAAGGAGTTAGGTCTTTAAAAGGACATGGTGTATTCTAAGGGAAGTGGGAATGGTTAGCCTGAAGAAGGCAAGACATAGTGGAAGAGTAGAAGATGGATACTATCTTAGGAGATCGAAGGCTGCCTTGGGAAACACAGGGCAGGGCAAAGAAGAGAGCAGACTATACAGCCACGCACCTCTTGTCTTAACTGGTTAGCGTGTTCATAGCTCAAATGTCCAGCAAGTTGCAAATGACTGTTCATTGTGACTACTAGGAGAGCCTCAGCTGAGTGACGGGACTGCGTTGCCTTTGGGCCCTCCTAAGCCTAGATGGGAGCAGTGCAGAAGAGCCCCAGACCTTAATGGAGTTTAGTACATGCTCTTATGAGGACATCAGAGGGTCCCTTTGCTTTCTGGAAATGGAATGAAACATCAGTTTAACTTTTGCACTGAGCCATTTCATGCAGCCCCTAATGATCCAGCTCCCATTCTGTTAGGTGATGTTTACAATGCTATTTCTGAAGCTGAAGAAGTGCTGATAGTTTTTTCTTTCCATTATTTTCTTAGAAACCAGAGCAGCCGCTGCAATAGCTAAGAAAAAAAAAAGGAAAAAGCTAAAATTCCCTTAAGACATGAATTGTGATCATGGATCTTTGAAATGCATTTTTTTGGTTCATATAATTGAAGTCCAAGGCTACAACAGGCTTTTGCTTTCAAATTATGTGATGAAAATGTGGACTATACCTAGAGGGGTGCACAGATGAATGGAGCGACAAAAATCACTCCTGCTCATGTGGAATTTTTATTTCCTAATTTCAGTTTGTAATTACTGCTAGTAATGAATATTTTATCTAAGCATGCTAGCAACCTTCCTGCTTTTTTCCACCTGGTCTATTCACAATGCGATATTGATGGTTTTTGCCTTGAACGACATCAATTTTGCCACCTTGGCCCTTGGCATAAAAGTCAAAGGCCAGACATGTTCTGTACGACTCTCAAACGTCTAGTGTAAGCACGAGCTTCGTGGATTTTGTTTTAAAGTTCCAGACACACTGGAAGCTTGCCCGATGCTATTGCCTGAGAATTTTCTAGTACCTTAAAAATGGAATAAACTTGAACTCAAGCCACTGTCCACCACACACACACACACACACACACACACACACACACAGTGATATTAGATTTTTTCTCTATTTCTTAACTTTTCCTCATCATCTCCCTACCCATTTTACCCCTTATGCTTTACACCCATTTATTCATGATTTTTAAACTGATGCAGACTTAGTTAATTTGAATCCACCTAAATTTGTGCACATATCCCTATTTCTCTAAACAATTGAAAATAAAAATGGAACCAGGAATGGATCAGTGTTCATTTTCTGCTTAACAACTCTTTTTTTATTACAATGAGGATGCAGAATTTGAATACCAAATTGTTTATTCTAGGACCACTTAGTGAGTGGCAAAAGAAAAACAATGCTCAATAGAAAAGCTGAAACAACACAAAAAAGAAAATGTAGGAAGAGAAATCTTTTTAAATGAGAAAATTGGGTCAGAGGAAAAAAATCTTAAATTTATGCACAGAACTTTTTATGTAAAACAGAAAATTATTTTTAGTAATAAAATGGAAGCTAGACATGCATATTTTTACTTTTGTATGAGTGCATGCACACATGTGTACACACGTCAGTGTGTGGTATATGCATGTGGAATCTGTGCAAGTGTGTGAAAAGGCCACAGAAGGATTTCAGGTGGACTGTTCTATCACTTTTTATCATGTTCCCTCAAGACAGAGTGTTCTTTTTATTGAACCTGAAGCTAGTCTAGAAGCCAGTAGTGTCCAGCAAGCCTGTTTTCTCCCCTCATCCCCTACAGTGGTGGGGTTATAGGCACACACAGAACTGTATCCAGACAGTGTTTCAGACGGAGGTCCCTGCTTACCGATTGAGCCCCAGCCCAGGCCTAAGATAGAACCAAACACAACTGGCAAAAAAATAAAAGTCAATGTAATGATGCCTAAGGATCTTCCACTATACTCATAGACTGGTGCCTAGTCCAATAGTCATCAGAGAGGCTTCATCCAGCAGCTGATGGAAACACGTGCAGAGACCCACAGCCAAACATTTGATGCAGCTGGGGGAATCCTACAGAAGAGGAGTTGTAGGATTGTAGGAGCCAGAGGAGTAAATAAAATCCACAGAATCAACTAACCTGGGCTCTGAGGGACTCACAGAGACTGAACCAACAGGGAGTCCCCATGGGACTGAACTAGGCCCTCTGAATATATGTTATAGTTGTGTGGCTTGGTCTTCTTGTGGGACTCCAAACAGTGGAAGCAGGGTTGTCTCTGACTCTTTCGCTGGCTTTTGGAACCCCACTCCTCATACTGTGTTGCCTTGCCCAGCCTTAATATGAGGGGAGGTGCCTAGTCTTACTGCAACTTGACATGCCATGTTTTATTGATATCTGTGGGAGGTCTGCCCTTTTCTGAATAGAAATGGAGGAGGAGTGGATGCAAACATAAATAATGAAGTAAGGAAAAGGTTCAGATATGTAATCAATAATTCTCAAAATAAAAGTAGTGACAGAATTTTCCTGTGAAACTTCTTAATTGACCCAAATTGACAGCAGAGAATGTATGGTTTCAATAACAACCCAAAATGTGGGATCCTAATATTCATTCAGTTTGGCAAGAATGAAATGATGTTGAAAATCCTACTTGCCACCCATAATTCCAGTGGACTGGTCTTGCCTGATGTCTGCTAGTCTCATACCAGACATTGCTGTGGTCCCTCCTGGATTTTATCTCTTGCCCTCCCTAGTCTGCCTTAACTGCATTCATTGCATTCGGTGCTCAGGAATAATGAATGCTCTTACAGGTGTAGTAGCCCTGTAACCATCATATCTGAGAATGAACATGTCATCTGAGACACCTCTGATCTTAAG
>CABHPQ010072387.1:0-11795 GCA_902168405.1 Peromyscus aztecus
TAGGAGCTGGTGAGGGATGGGATAATGCATTGAGCTGAAGTAGCTGGAAAATTAATAGAGGGTAGTCAGAAATGGGGCACTGGCACATCATTTTTAAATGATCATATACAAGTGTTGCTCTGGATAAATAAGATTCACAGGATAGCTTGCTCCACTCCTTCAATAAAAATTAATGTGCCTCAAAATTAAGTATCATATAACTGCAGCCTATTTTTCTGCTATAAATCATTGCAGAAGGTATTCCAACAATTTGCTCTTCCAGGGCATCTGCCTTCCACATGGGCTTGCCTGACACTTTTCATTCTTCCTGAGTAGAGATTATGGGTAACAGGGCAACCAAAATGGCTCATTAGTTTGTGGCTAATGACAAAACCACCTTCCTCAGGCCTATAGTTTCAATCAAGAAACTGGTAAATAAGGCTAATTGATGGTGATCTCTTATTTTCGTCTGCTAAAGCCGTGGGGAAACCCCAGCACACAGCACAGAATGCATCCAAAGCCAACATGGCTCTCAAGGTTTCCTCTGGAAAAGAAAGCCTAGTTTTGAAGCACAACTTAAGATCTCTGATTTCTAAGTACACTCCTCTCCATTCTCCCAAATTAGAGATTTTGAAAACATGTGAAGAAACCAAGGTGATCAGTGTCATAAGACTGCCAGTCAGTAAAGCTTACTCCACAGAAGGAAGAGAGGAAACAGAGAGGTGAGGTCAGAATAGAACATGCCATGGCTCCCAGGTACTCAGGAAAATCAGACTCAGAAGCACAGCCTTCAGGCTCTCCTTTCAGGTGCTGGATAGCAACCTCACTTTGTAGGATCACAAGGAGCCCAGTCAATATTAAATACACTGTGATTATCACTGATCATTCCTAAACAAAGTAAGAGTTACCGACAGACCGAAATCCGATCACATCCCTGAGACCTTCAGCTCTCCTGCAGTAGTAGCAGGGATGCTTCAGAACACTGGTCCCAGACACCAGTGGTGTCAGAGACCCTGTGACACCCTGAAGACAGGTAAGAAGAGGACAATCTCCCTGCTTAAAATTAGTACATAGTTTTGATACTGTGATTCCAGGAGGACCCCAGAAAATGGTCAAAGCCCTGAAGACTATTTTACTGAGGAATGAGTAAGAAAAACTCAAGCTGGAAAATTGAGCAAGCAGAAGCTTCTGCGGGAGGATGAAAGGAGTAAAATAAGACCAGTGGCTAAGAGGCCAGAGGAAATGAGGCTCAGGGACTGCCCAGGGAGAGCTCCCTTCTCAGTTCCTCACTTGGTGATTTCTGGGTGAGGACTGCAGAGAGGGCCAAGTCCAGTCTGAAGCAAGAAGGGTGCACTGTTAGCTACGAGGATGCACAGGCCACCTGGTGCCTAGAAAAGTCTTTGGCACTTGGTGTCCACGGCCCACGCATTAAATGGACACACAGACCTCCAGGAATCCCTCTGGGCTCCACATTTGCCCTCACTTGCCTCAGCTGCAAAACCACCAGGAACATTCAGTCAGGGCAAGCTCCGTCTCTGACCTCAGTCTGTCCCCCGTCAGGCTCCATTAATTTTCACAAGTCCTGACAGCTCTCACGTGAATACTCACACTTGCTGATGGAGCCACACAGCAGGTTCAGACTGCTACCTTCTCCTCTGAAACTCATGCATTAGGGTTTCTTCCATGCTTGCAATGGGAAACCAAGTCTAAGAAATATTAAACACAGAAAACTAGATTACAATAGTGTCAGGGCCGAGCTAGAATCCCAGGAGAATGAAGGAATGCTGAGTGAAAGCCCGAGAGTCCACTGCAGGAATTATGGGGAGCGTACAAAGACAGCAGAAAAGCCCCTCAGCTTCTTCAGTCTCCTTCACAACGAGACTGCTAAGGTACCAAAGATGGCACAAGCATTGTTCCACACAAAGGAGACAAAAGTCTACCCCATCACCCTATTCCCCCGACCTGCATAGTAACCGATTCACCAACGATGAGTGCCATAACTGAGAAGTATAAAACCATGAAAGTGCAGCCATGAGTGCTCACTATAGTTTAGAGACCATCAAGACATCTCAGAGATGTTGTTATTGTCCCCCAGCAACTTCTTGTTTACATCCTGTCTCAACCATAATTCTATTACAACATAACTTACACACACACACACACACACACACACACACACACACACGCACTATCCACACCCATATATGTGCAGACACCATGAGGTAATAAACATAATGACTACCACCACCTTGTTCTCAATTGATTATCTCTAAGTTGCCACCCAGGCCAACATGTTGTGTGGTACATGTAAAGCTATTGTGCTATCTGTCTAGAGTGGCATCTGTCTGAGGATCACTCAGTCAGAGAAGCCACCATCTGTCTGGACAACAGCAGTCAAAGGCAGTGTACTCCACTGTTTAGTTTTATCCAACCTTTTCCTTACAGACAAGGGCCTTGACTTGTTTAGAACAATTTAGAACAGCATGCAACAAACTTGATCTGAACGGATTGTCTTCTAAAGACCCTTCAAGCTATCTCCTTCCACTACAGAAAGGTGGATCCAAATCAGGGTTTCCTGAGACAGCACCAAGACAAATTGGTAAAGACATTGTCAAGCGTCATCTCAGTCGGCTGGGTGTGTGTGTGGGTATATCCCTGAGCGGGGTGGGGGAATCTAAATGTAAGGCATGGAGGAAAGAGCAGAGGCATCGGAATCACACCGACCTCAGATTACTTCCTCCCTTCGAAACTCAAGTTGAAAGCGTGCTATTTAACCTAATATTACCCATAAGAAGTCAAATTATGTGATCTATCCTAAAGTGGCCACGGAAATTAGCCAAATCAGCGAAGACTGGATGCAATACCCGACACACGAAAGATGACGGCTGCTCCTGTGACTCTGTGCCACGATTTGTTTTGCATTATAACTTCATTTGGGAGAAGCCGCCGGTCTCCTGCTTCCCCCCTACCCCTTTAAGACCGTACTCAGTAAATGTCTTTATTAACAGAGAAGTGCCTATGACAAGGCTCTGTGATGAGCTGACAAATATGTTGGATCTTTTCCCCCACAAAGCCTTTCCAAAGCAAGTGAGAGGAAGGTGTTCCTCCCAGCGATGATTATAAAATAAGTGGCAATTATTCCACTGAATAATTAGGGGAACAAATGCAAATCCCGTGTGTTTGCATTTTACATCATTAGGCATGGCGAAGACCAAATTAAATAAAAATAACACAAGGCATAAAGGCCATATCTTTTAAGAGAAATAACTATTTTAGAGGCTTTTTAAATTCCCTCCTCCTTAACCTTGCAAACAGAAATTTAAAAAATCCTTTTGAAATCAGTGCTGTTCTAGAGCTTGCAAATATCGCCGGGGCCCGTGAATGTGGGGTTTCAACACGCAGGGCTGCGCTGGGGCCGGGCTGCAGAAGTCAGAGTGGAGGCTGACAGGAGAAGGGAAATCTCTACCTTAACAGCACCACTGGGGCCAGATGAAAATGGTCTTCTAGAACTTGATTAAAACTAAATTGAAGAAGAACATATTTGGCTAATATTACATTAGACTAAAATATAGAAATGAACCCTAATACTCTCGAAATCTAATCAGAAAAAGCCATCTCAATTTCCAAACTTTCAAGGCATCTTCTTTAAATGCATCACAGATCAATTTACATGGTACTTTTGCCAATAAGCAAAACCAAATCACAGGTTGCAATTGGCTTATATTGGAAAGTGTGAGAGCAAACGCTAGAAAATGCAATTACGGAAAACAAACTCCATTTTCTCCCCTCTGAAGGGAATTTCGGGGAATATTTTATTGCCATCAAATAATATTTCTGAAGGCATCAATACACAATTCTATTTTCTTTTCAGAGTCCCCACACCCTGTAAATCTAATCCACTCTGCAGAGTATCGTGAAATTTAGAGAGAGGCCTACGAAAGGGGATATTACCTCTCACACACATCCTGCGTCAATTTTAATAATTTGCACTCTGGACAGGAAGTTGCTTTGAGTAAAATTTAGGATCCAATAAAATTGACTTTTCCCCTTTTAGAACTCAAAATGGTAATGAAGCACCACAAGGATAAAATTCACAAGGAAACCCCGCAGGAGAGGTTATTTTGATCAGTGGTGACAGCGATAAGATGGGAAGATGGAGACTGCATTTACTTCCTCTCCCAGGGTTCCTCTGCCTCCTCTCTCAATTGGCACCAACTACTTACAAGCAGGAACTGCATCAATCAAGAGTTAATAAGGAGACTTCCACAGATGAACTTTGGTTCCTTTGGCATTCTGTTCCTAGGAGCTCCTTAGACAAACTCTGTGTTCTGATGCCATGGCTCCCTTCTGAAATTACACAATGTGTATTCTTAAGCCGTAAAGTACTTCTAGAAAAGTCTGTCACGTCTCCTGAGGCCCGGCGTGTCTGGATGTGGAGTCTGTATATCTCTGTCAGGTCCCCATCTTCTTCTGTTCTCATTATTTTCTAGTGTCTTGAGGACCCAGTCGCTAGCAGCTTATGCAACAGCTAAAGAGATAAGTTCCCATGGAGTCTTCTGGAACCCAGACCTTGTCCTAAGTGGGATGTCTAAACTCTAAGGTGTTCCTTAAAGCTCTTCTTTACATAATTCACAGTGTTTTAAGGGATGTAGGCACTGGGAGTGTACAGCCTACTGAACACAGTTCCCACTGATGCGGTTCAATGAACACAAGGCCGAGTGGCCCTTGTTCTGCCGCTGTGCACATCTGAAGTGAAGTGAATACACTCTGCCTTTGCCTTGAATTGTTTCTCACAACGCATATCACTTTCTATCCCTTATCATATGCATCCCTATCCTCTTCCTACATACCCTCTTTAGTCTTCCAGATTTGGGCTCATTTCTGTGATGGGCTAAACTATCCCTCCCAAATTCACATGAGGAGGCCTTTACCATAGTACCTCAACATACTCTAAGGATAAAAGGATATCACAGTGGGCCTTCATCCAACTGGACTAACATCCTTAGAAGACCTGGATGTAAAGACACCAGAGGTATGAATGCACACAGGAAAAGCTGTGGCCACGGCAAGTGACAGCCCTCTGCAAGCCAAGGAAAGATCCCTCAAGAGAAGCCAAACTCTGCTATAAATTTAGGTTTCTAGTCTCCAGAACTCTGGGAAATTAGTTCTTTAAGTCTCCCAGTCTAGTATTTTGTCTTGATATCCTTAGCAAAACCCAACTCAGTTTTGTAAGAAGGCTCTGCATTGCTTAGTGTTTTCTGCACTAAGCTGGGCGAACTATCAATACATGAATTGGGATGTGTATACTCCCTACATATACATCACACTCATCCACGGTCTTAGTTAGGGTTTCTATTGCTGCGATGAAACACCATGACCAAAGAGCAAGTTGGGGAGGAAAGGGTTTATTAGGCTTATACTTCAGCATTGCTGTTCATCACTGAAGGAAGTCAGGGCAGGAACTCAAACAGGGCAGTAACCTGGAGGCAGGAGCTGATGCAGAGGCCATGGAGAGGAGCTGCTTACTGGTTTGCTTCCCATGGCTTGCTCATACCATCTTCTCACAGCACCCAGGACCACCTGCCCAGAAATGGCACCACCCACCATGGGCTGGGCCCTCCCCCATTGATCACTAATTAAGAAAATGCCTTACAGCTGGATCTCATCAAGGACTTTCCTCAACTGAGGCTCCTTCCTCTCTGATGACTCTAGCTTGTGTCAAGTTGACACACAAAACCAGCCAGTACACCCCCTTAAGTACGCCCAGATCCCTGAAGGTATATTCCAGACAAAAAGTCAAACTTGCTGGGGTAGTTGGGCAGACTCTCTTGACAGGGCTGAGACCAGCCACTCCTCTACTCCTCTCCTGAACTCTCAACTCAAGGGCTTTCAGTTCACAGAATAAGGATTTCTCTACAAAAGCCCACCCCCTCCACCTTACTATAGACTCTGAGGTTTTTGCATTCCCAGAAGCTCTCAATAATCATCTATCAAATGAATGAAGAATGAATAAGTAAAGAATACTTCTATCTTGACTAGGAATCATCTGGATATAACAGGTTTGTACTTCAATTTTGTATTCAACATGGGCTTCAAATATTAAAAATCCTACTTATATTTCACTCTAGAATGCCACCAATTTATATATATATATATGTATGTATGTATGTATGTATGTCCTGAGATGTACGATTCATTTGTGATTGAGAAACTAAATCCCCTTTTCTCCTTGGCACCAGGCTGGCCTTTAACACATCGTCCTTCTGCTTCAGCCTGCCAGGTGCTGGGATTACACTTACACTACCATACCCAGCTAAATCTTTGTGTATGTGTGTGTATGGGGTGAGTGTGTACATGCTTGCATGTGTGCACACACATGTTGTGTGTATGCACACACTAGTGGAGGTCAGAAGTCAACAACCAGTGTCTTCTTCCATTGCATCTTATTTATTCATTTATTTTTTGAGTCCATGTCTCTCATTCAATTCAAAATCACTGATTTGATATTCCGGCTGACCAGAAAGCCTACAGTATCCGTCCTCCATTTCTGCCACTCCCACTCAATGACAGGATCACAAGGACACCACATGCTGCCCCAGCTTTTATGTGGATGCTGGGGATCTGAACTCAGGCACTCATGCGTGTACAAGTTCTTTACCGACCCAGGGATCTAGTCAGCATCCTAGCTGAACCTGATTTTGAAAATGTGCTGTAGAGGACCTTCTTGGTGGTAAAAGTGAAGCAAAGAGGGCCAGTGAAAGAAATAAAGGCTAGACTTTGTTGACAGAGTGAACAAGTCAACAGATGAATAAATGAATGAAAGGACACACCCCACAAGTAATGCACTGTCACCTTGAAAGAGAAGGGAATTGTTTCTGCTGTTTACTATTACTTATTCAGGAACTTTCCCATCCTTTGTTCCCAGGATCCAGGATCCATAGACAGAGTTACTAGTGTAGCCATTTACTGTTTAAGGGAGGTGCCTGTCTTCAGTGCACCTCTCCATCTGAATGTTTTCCCCTCCCGTCCTCTCAGGCAAAGCTCCGCTGTTTTGACAGCTGGCTCTGTAGAGGCCACTCTTTATAAATGAGCCACTGCCTGAGCCCATCCAGGACACATGCATGCTCCTTCTCAGGCCCCCAAGCCACTGGGTCAGATGAAAGAATTTGTGCTCATTTATGTTCAGGCCCAGCTCCTTCCTTTTACTTCCAACAGAAAAACCAAGGGGCAGCTGACCTCCTCTCCTCCCGAGTCCAGGCTGACTGAATTCCAAATGTGCACAGACCTCAGCAATCAGAGTCCTTCCTTCCATGGAATGGGAAACTGAACCCTTCCAAGACTACATGAGTCCACCAAGTTCACCCAGTGTCGTAGTTACAGAGGGGATGCCTGTTTCTGCAGACTGATCCTCTCCTCCTCCACTGAGTCACACAGGGGTGGGGGCATAGGTAGTCTGAGACAACTCTTGCAGCTTGCTTTACCGATCAGAAGAATTCAGTTTAGAGGAACTGAGAGGCTTTTCTGAAGAATGTGATCATTCTCTAACCACCAGGGTGAATTCCTAAAATTAAAACCCATGGCTTCTGTAGGTAACACCAATAATATACAAGGTATATACAACAAACTATTCTCTCAGATATTGATGGCAGCTCAGGTTTCACTCTTGGGATACTCCATCCATTTTTATCTCATCTAAGATATCTCCTAAAGGCTCAGACATGAGAGACTTGGTTGCCAACTGGTGGGCCTTGGGTAAGGGACTGGCCTGACCAATGGATTCATGTCTTAATGAAGTCATAATAAGGTGCTGTGATTGAGAGGTGGGACACAGTTGGGCTCACTGGGATTTGTCCTAGAAAGCTGTATCCTGTCCCTGCTGCTTCCTTTCTTGTCTTCTGCTCCCAGGCCACCACGAATTGAACAATCTTCCTCCTCCACAAGCTCTTAGTGCTGTAGTAGCTTCCCTGGCCCCCACCCAAAGTCGGGAGCTGTAAGACGATGGACTGAAACCTGGGAGATCAGGAACCCAGATAAGGCTTTCCTGCTCTAATCTGTTTCTCTCAAACGTGTGTCGCAGTGGTGACAGTCTGAAGGACACACCCCACCGTTTGCTTTCAGTCCCTGCCATTACAGTTCACAGCCGCTTTCTTTCACGGAAGGTATCTGGTTGGCCATTTTAATTGTGAGTTTATATCACAGTAAGCGAAAGTGACAGAAACTGCCTCCCTGATCCAGTCACAGTTCTTCCAAATTTTACTTCTTCCTCCAATACAATTAATGAAACATTCTTAATAAACTTCAGCATACCAATATTGTGATACCAATATCTCAATTTTTCTTTTATGTATCAATAGCTAAAGGGCTAGATTTAATTACACTCAACCAATAAGGCACCCCCCCCCCACTTCCTCTCAAATAAAGTGGTTTGTCAAAGGTTTGGAGGATAAATTGTCCTAAATTGTTATCTGGTAATAGGTAGCTTACTGTGATGATAGTTTCATCTCTATGTGGTTCTAAAACAACAGCCTTTATTGTTTTGAACTGGGATTATTCTCCTCACAGAGAACTACATTTCCTCCTTGAACAATGGCCAAGATGACTGGCTCTTAAATGTTGAAAATGGAGAGCAGACGTTTCTTTGAAAACAAGTTACATTTTTTTTTATTTATTTATTTTTATTAGTTCCTGGAGAATTTCAAGTTTCATACTATGTGTTTTGATTATAAACTTTTATTTTTCTTTTAAATTGAATTCCTTTAGTGTGTTATGGCAATCAGCTACACTGAAGGAAGACAAAAAAAAATTTGTAGGTTCTAACTTAAGCACTCGGGATTTAAACACTTACGTTTAAAGCCATCCAAAACTTCTAGTATGACTGGAGGACAGTACTTTGAGTTAAACTGGTTTTTTGTTTGTTTGGTTTTTGTTTTTACTTTTTAATTCTGTTGCATAAAATTTCATTTTCAACTCTAATTCTCAGATTCTCTCACTTTGTGATTTAAGTTTCCTTTTTCTTCTTTTTTGTGGTTCTGTCTATGTTCCTATGTGGGGGAATGCTTACCTGTGTGTCTGTGTCTGTGGAGGCCACAGGGTCACATTGCTGTGTGTTCCTATGACACTCTCCATTTTGTTTTTTGAGACAGTCTCTCAATGAACCTTGAGCTCACTGGTTGGCTAGAATGACTGGCCTAGAAGCCTCTGGATCCATGCAGCTCCACCTCAGAGCACTAGGACTGCAGGCTGGCTCTTACATGGTGCTGGGATCCAAGCCCAAGCCGGCATTTTTTTGTAGTAAGCGCCCATCTCCCTACCCCTGCTTTTCCCTTATTCTTATTTCTATGTAGTTTATGCACAGGCTCTTGTAAAGTCAGGTCTTGACCTACTTTTCAAATCTAGCCATTTTTTTTTTAAGAAAGGAAATCTAACTAGATCCCATTAAATCCCACGAGATCCCTGACCCTTGTGAAAGTCAAGATGAGATTTCATAATTAAACAGGGTCTCCTCGTGTTCAAGGAACAATCTCAATCTTCCTACAACATCCAACTAACATTTCCTGGGGCTTTAGGATTTGACAGGCAGTGTATTTAGTGATGGCTGGGAAGAATGTTGTGGAAAGGGACAATGTATATCTGCCCTCGTTGGATGTAAGTGGGATGCTCAGGTGGGACCAACAGACACACAGAGAAGTAAACAGATCCTCTTATATGAACAGAGTAACTGGAAATTACTGGGAAATGGCAATCGAGTAAGATCCCTTTGAAGGAAATCAGTCAATATATTTTCTTTTGTCTGCTCACCCTTTTAGTAGAGGTTCACAAAAGCGATGTCCCTAGTTCTGTGTAGCATAATATAAGGGGGCAGGAAGCACACCCATCCACATATAGAAGAGATGTTAAAACTGTATCTCAAGCATTTAGCTTCTTTAAGATCTGTTTTCATGAAAACACTCAGATACGGCATTCTTCTATGGTTCGTTGGCTGGATTTTAAAAGCCTGTCCTTGTAGTCAAACCTATTTCTAAAAATGTGTGTATTCAGCTTTCTGCCTTAGTGAGGACAGCAAAGTAAGGCTCTACCATTGAGATAACTGTGCGGAAGCAAAATACTCAGGGTAGACCTGAGCATGTCCAAGCTCTGAAAGTCAGTTGCTGTCCAGGGACAGTCTGAAGTACTCCAACAACACTTATTTTCTTCAGTTCTACCTCTGAGGTTGTCCTAACATAGGCTGAAGTGAAGGGACATCTGATGTGCGACACTGCCAGGCCCTGTGAGGTGTGCTGCCACTGGATCCTCAGGAGCTCCTGGGGCTACCCCTTGGCTCAGGGTTTATGTCCACAGTCAATCTGCTTGTCCATCAGAGACAGTCCACAGCCAGTTCCTGAAAGCTCAGTTACTTGGCAGCCTTGATGGAACTCCGCTTAGTTCAAAGACAACATGGTACTAGAACTTAGAAGTTGCTCAAGCCTCTGTCTTGCCCCAGGTCACTTTTGTTAGGATGGTGGGGCACAAGAGAGGATTCTGGGAAAATTTCATTCAAAGACAAATTCACTAGAAAACTAAAAGAAAAAAAATGAAAAAGAGTTTGCTGTGGTGGAAGATGGGTTGCAGATGGGAAAAACGGGTGGGGTTCTGGCCTGAGGTACATACCAATTCCTCTTTCTTATGGTCCTGGGAATACAGTTGAAAAAGCACTACCCTAGGAATTGAACTGCACAAACCTTTTAGTCATCGTATGGCCAGAGATCCGCAGCCTCTTTATCCAGTTCCTCCTAAATGTGCTGGTCTGCAGAATTATGTAAGGAATCTTCCCCACCTCCTTCTCCTTTCAGGTCAGATTCCAGTCTCCAGCTGAGGAGATTCTGGTTTTCCAGGCCTGAGTCGACCATGACCTTAAGGGAAAACATTCTCTATCTGTGCTTCCACTTTCTTCTAGCAATTAGATAAGATCTCTGTGGCTCAAAGTGCCCTGCCGAAGAGTGGAAGAGAAGCCTCTTGTCCCATGTTCTTTCTAATCCATAGGCAGAGGGAGTGTCAGTCCAGTCACAGTAGTGCACAGTTCACTGCCAAAGGGAATGGGCTCAAACAGCTGGGAGGGAGCAGTGACGTGAGCTGGGGCAGCTCTCTCTTTCAGCACAAGGGATGCTTACCACTCTGTACCAGTGAGTTCTGGTTCCAAACAACCCTGTCTTGCCGTCACTTGATGATCAGTGATGGCAACATATAAATCAACTTGAATTACTGAAAGGATGCCTCCTGGGCTGTCTTCAGGAATCTCAACAAGCCAATGTCAGATTGGCAAAAGAAGGCAGGTTAAGCATCTCCAACAAGACAGCCATCTAATGATACTCAAAGATGGGCTCTGCCTCTCAGATCTTTAGAGGCCAACCTCACAACACACCCTGTAATCTTCCCTCTGGACTCATCTCTAGTGGAAAAACCTCACCCACTGTCTATCAGAAGGATCCTAGAGATTGTTTATGGGGCTGACAAGAGGGGGAACAGAAGAAACGAAGAAAAGATAGAAAGGAAAGGGAGAAAAGGTTAAAAAAAAAAACCAAGAATAAGCTAGGAAGGGCTGGCAAAATGCCTCAGCTGGTAAAAGGCTCTTGCTGCCATGCCTGACAACCTGAGTTCCATCTTTGGAATCTACTTGGTGGAAGGAGAGAACCAACTCTCCAAAGATGTCCTCCAACCTCCATGGGCATGGCATGCACACACAAGCATGCATACACCAAGTAAATAAATGCTTAAAAAGAAAGAAAGAAAGAAAGAGAGAGAGAGAGAGAAAGGAAGGAAGGAAGGAAGGAAGGAAGAAA
>CABHPQ010072391.1:0-21012 GCA_902168405.1 Peromyscus aztecus
CGAGTCAGTAACTGAACATTGAGGAATTACAGTCAGTGATGCAGAAAAACTTCAGGTTAATGGAAGGTTTGTTTCTATACATATTTCTGTGTACTCATAAGCATACTGGAATTTATGTATAGTGTTTACCAAAATAATAAGAAAAATTTTCACTGACTTCTTTTAGCTTTTATTTCTAAACCGTGTTTTGAAAATTCTGCTAAAATCAGGAACTTGTTAATGTAAACTGTGGATTTAAAGAAACTTAATTATTTAGTTAATAGCCCTTGCTAGAGGTCATTTTTATCACTTCTCTAGTTTGAATATTAACCAGTTATATAGCTGTTAACCTTTGTATTCAAGAGGGTCAACTATTACATATATATCAATCTTACTCTAACATAGTTTCAAAGGTTCAAAATGTGTTAACATATGAAAATTCATCGTGTTATTCTAGTATCAATAGAGTAATTATAAGACTTTTTTCGGGTACAGGTATACATGTTGTAAAGTTAATGTATATGATTATACAATTTAAAAGTCAACTTCATAGTATGTGATGGAACTATTATTTATAAGCATTCTTTTCTACTCTGTGATAATTATTGAGTAGTAGATGAGCATGTTTCTCACTCTAGTGACCCTAAGTCACTTAAATCTATTCTTAATATTTTAATTTTCTAAATCATAAATTTGAAACAAATGGTTTTTTCCATTTTCCAGTTTTATCTTCATATTAGCTATGAAGAGTGAGCAGAAGAAGAATTACTCAGAGGTAACAGAGTTCATCCTGTTGGGATTTAGAGCCCCTCCCAAGTTTCAAGTGTTCTTATTCTTAGTGTTCCTGACGATCTACATGGTCACTGTGGTAGGGAATGTCAGCATGATAATTGTCATTAAGATGGACTCCAGACTCCAAACACCTATGTATTTCTTCCTTAGAAACTTGTCTTATTTAGATCTCTGCTATTCCACAGTCATTGCTCCAAAAACCTTAGCCAACTTCTTGACAAGTGAAAAGAAAATTTCCTACAATGGTTGTGCTGCCCAGTTCTTCTTCTTTGCTTTATTTGTTACAACTGAAGGCTTCCTTCTTGCTGTCATGGCATTCGATCGATTCTCGGCCATTTGCTCCCCTCTCCATTATCCTGTGCACATGTCCCAGAAGGTATGTGTTCGGTTGGTAACTGGCTCCTACATCTGTGGATGCATCAACTCCATAGTACAAACAGGTTTTACTTTTAGCTTGCGTTTCTGTGGAGAAAACAGGCTGGACCACTTTTTCTGTGATGTCCCAGCTCTGATTAAGATCTCATGTGTTGACACCTTTGTGAACGAGATTGTACTGTTTATTCTCTCTGCTCTCATCATCATCTCCACCACAACAGTAATTCTGGTCTCCTATGGGTACATCCTTTCCACTGTCCTGAAGATCCCCTCCACCCATGGCAGGAGTAAGACCTTCTCCACTTGTGGTTCTCATATAGCAGTGGTGAGTTTATTCTATGGAACTGTGTTCTTCATGTATGCCCAGCCTGGGTCCATCTCCTCACCAGAGAAAAGCAAGATTGTAGCTGTGTTTTATACACTTATAATACCCATGCTGAACCCTTTAATATATAGTCTAAGAAACAAAGATGTGAAAGATGCTGTGAAAAAAATATTATTTGGAAAAAGTTCTGAGTGATATTTATGAATCCTTTATTTAGTGAACAAAATTTCTTTTCTAAGTTGTATATGACAACAAATATAATTTTATAAGTATTATAGAATAATAATTCTAGTACAGATGCATAGAACATTATTTTGTTTGTACTGAATATAGGAAAGCAAATAACTTCTCACTTTATTATATAATTTCATTTGATTAAGTAGTAAATATGAAAATTTATCCTTATATAATTGTTAAAAATTATGCCATATATATTATACTCTTTTTTGTTATAAGTTCTAAGGTATTGTGATAGTGGCTAAAATGAAAGCATGATCATAGCATACATTTTGGATGAAAGCTTATTGTGGCCCAAGTAGTCACATCTACATTCTAAGAACTATCACCTTTGTAGTTAAAAAAAAAAGTATATGTGAAGCATTTCTTCTCACAAATATGTCGCAATACTATTCTGTTAAACTATATTTTCTCATTCCCCCTCTTAATAAAAAGTATTATATTAATTAAAATTCTGTACAGCTATTTTCTATTAATTTAAACATGTGGGAAGGAGAGCTGCTCATAGGACTCTTAAAGCAAAATGAAACTTAAATGACACAGAAAATTCAGGAAACTTCATAGGCTTTGGAAGACCAGGATTCCAAGGATATAAAACAGTAAACTACTGCTGTGGAAATAAGACTTTCTTTGGTGGAGCTGGCCACACATTAAGCAGAAAGGTGCACAGAGGTAACTTTCATGAGTTGTCAGTAAGAGTGGGGTGTATTTGGAGGTGATTTAGCTAACTTTATGGCACCTATCATCCTATAAGTACCCTCCAATAAACTTATCAATCTAACAAGCTAGATGTTGGTGGAAAAACTGGGATAAGTAGATATTTATTCATGTCTTTGTGTTAAAGTCACACAACACAATTGGTACCCAAAGAGGGACCAACCAATAGGCCCAAGTATGAATTGTGAGGACCAGTTCTTTGGCTCTTGAGATAGATGACAAGACTTGTGATTAAGACTGATTTATCTGAGGGGGAAGTGTTCATTGGAGCAGTCTATATATGTCTACAGTTCACCATATGTTATAAAATGGTGTTCCTCTTTGCTGTTGTGACAATATTGGATACTCTTTGTGATGGGTGATATGTCATGCAACAAAGAATGATCCATTCAAGAGTGGAGTATAGTTTTAGGGGAAGTCCCATACAGTCTTTCTCTATGAAGAACATGGTGGCATGCCTCACTGATGAATGGGAAACACTTAATAAGTACAGGAATAGCACCAAATGGGTGTGGACTACAGAGTCTATTGTAGTTAGTGAAAGCATGTAAGGGATGGGAATGTAATCAAAGTCTGGCAATTGTTTCATGGGCTTTACATGGACCTGAGGCAGAGGTGCCTGTCCTGGAAAACTTAGCTATGTAAGAGAGGAATTACAGTAGGAAAAATGCATGAGGATGCTTAATCATTAGCTTGAAATTTGTAAGGGAATGTAATAAGAAAGAAAGATGAAAAGGGAGTATTTGTCACTTATTATAGTTATCATAATGCAAGGGCAAGATTGTACAATTTAGAAATGTGTTAAAGATTCCTTCCTGGGATCCAAAGACTTGAAATTCACGGGAAGTACTGGACATTGAGGAGAAAAAGCTGAAGTGATAGAGCATACCATTTAGGTCTAATAATGATAGAAAACGTGATAATCATGGAGTATCTGAACTGCTTTAAATATGGAAGAAATAAGCCAAGAATAAAAGGGCCTTCTAAAGCCTGTATTCTGAGGTTGGGGGACATAGGACTGAAAGGGACTCTGAGTGCTATGGAAGCAGAGAAACAGAGTAATATGTCAACCCTTCCTTCCTTGAGACAAGTTCCATAACCTAAAGCAGAGAAAGGGAACTCATTCCCTGACAGACTGTCTATAGAAGTCAAGGAGCATTTGGTTATTTTTCTCTGAGGCCATGAATTTAAGAAATTGGAGAACAACAGAGGAAGAATCAGTATACTGAGGTAACTGGATATGTATACTGTAGCATTTGATGCTCAGTTCACAGAGGAGTTTTAATAAAGTAGTGTATATAGAAGAGACCTTCCTTGGGACTGGTATTGAGTGTCAGTAGATTTGCTGAACTCAGTAGGTGGGCATGATCATTATGAAGTAGGAGAGGTTCCAAAGATCATGGGGCAAAACAGATAACAACAGTGCTCATCTAGGTCTCTCCAAGGTAAATATGGAAAGATTCTCATTTAGCAAGATGTCCTAGGGAAAACACAGGCAAAGAGCAAAGTCATTGAATTTATGAATAAAGCCCAGCAACTGTTCACATAAAAAACAAAGGTCATAATAGTACAGCCTACAAAGATTAGACAATTATCCCTCCCCAAAGAGTACACTGTGTACATATCTCCCAAGGTAAAAAAAAAAAAAAAAAAAAAAAAACCATATTGGTGGCTGAGAATGTTCACCTAACCTGGAGCACCTTCAGCAGCTCTGTGTGGCCAATGGAGAGGTAAGATTGTAACACTGCTCCTCTCTGAGCTTTAGGTTTCCTGAGTAGTGCAAGCTGGCCCAGCTAAGACAAGTAGGAATAAAGAGATGTGCAGTGATCCTACAGCAATAGTCAAATCACAGGATGAGGATAGTATAGTGATCATAGAAAAAGACTGTGGATTAGAGAGTGCTAGATGTGGCAGTATACCCCCATGGATGCTGATGACCTCCATCATTGATCTTTTGAGTAATGTTTCACTCAAGTCTTCTTTCATGCTGTACCGAATCATGCTAATATTTTATCTTATTATTTTATTACCTACTGAATACCCAAACCAATCGGAAGTTGCAAGGGAAGATGAAGAACTTTTTAAGGATACTGTTTATTCTCTTTTAAATTTTATTTTCATTATATGTTATCCTTTGAATGTCATATGAATTTGGAAGCTCCTGGAAGGACATAAAATAATTGAAGAGTTTTAACAAAGGCACCCTACATATGTGGGGGGAAAAAAGGACTCCGAGGAGCCATAATGTTGTTAGATGGAAACCTCAGTGCTAGGGTGAGCTACCTCCCTTTGAATTGTGATTAGGGAGGCCTCCCAAACCATAAGGCTATTGTCACTGCTATTCATTCCATGCCAGAACAATAGAGTAAGTCAATATTGTTGAGGATACTGCAAGCTTTGGTTGCAGGACATGCAGAAATCAAACTGATGGAGGTGGATGGTATTTGCTAGCTGACTTCCTTAGTTCCAGAGTGTACTTTGTTCATTGTTGTGGATTAATTATCACTCACAGTCCTGATCAGCTATGAACCCTGCATGCTACACTGCCAACATGTCAGGCAAGAGAGATCAATGGTACATTATTGGAAAATTATTATGGAATCAGCAAACTGCTTTATGATTAGACTCAAACTCAAAGCCTTCTTCATAGATAATGTAAGACAGGACAAAAATCCGTGAATGCCACAGTGACAAGAACACAGCTACTGTTTTGTTTTGTTTTTTTTTTAAATAGGTATGGTGTGCTTGTCAAACTACCGTGTAAACATTTGTCTTTATGCCTATAGATCCCTGTTATTTTTAGCCTTGATAAAGTACTTACTCAGTGCAAGGTGGTTACTGCAAAGACTCATAACTATTCAAGTTCTAGGAAATAAGTGACTGTCTGTGACAGTGGCCTAATGTTCAAGCATTAATGGAATAAACTAACCTCAATTTCTTATATCACATCTTCCGGGTTCAGGGACCATCATGCCTGAGGAGTTTGCAGAAATGAATGTAAGAGCTAGAGGGAGACGTTAATTTAATTGGCTGGACCCATGCTATAAGGGGTGACACCATTTCATGGCCTCGGTCCTGGACTGAAAAGGAGAGGTCCTAGGATAAGGATTCATTGCTCTCTGATTTTTGACTATGAATGAAATACAACCAGCTGCTTCAAGTTTTTGTCACAGTGGTTTACCAAAAATGATGGATTGTAACCTGGAAATATGGGCTCAAATGAATCTTTTCTGTCATAAGCTGATTTTTTCAGATATTTTATCATAAGTACCACAAAAGAAATTTAGACACAGACCTAATTTGGTCTCTCTCTCTCTCTCTCTCTCTCTCTCTCTCTCTCTCTCTCTCTCTCTCTCTCTCTCTCTGTGTGTGTGTGTGTGTTTGTGAGTGTGTGTGTGTGTGTGTGTGTGTGTGTGTGTGAGTGAGATTTCTTTAGGATAATTTTTATACCTATATTAATATACAGGAGCTCTTGCATTTTTGTTCTTTCTTTTCCTTGGACAAAAATTTCACTAAAATGCAGTCATTTAATCTGTAGTATAAAATCTGAGTGCAAGAAAAAGAAAAATTGATTATTCATGTTTTATCTCATCATACCTAACTAAAATGTTAACCAATTAAAATGTTAATTTTGAATGTTCTGTTAAAATGGTTTAGATATGGTGCTTTCAAATATTAATTTTGGAAACTGAGGCAGAAAAATATCCTTTTTCCAGGATCTAGAAGAGAGATCTTTTCTACAAAATTATTTTTTAGAGATAATAAACAGTTTAAATTCTTTATTGAAAATAGAGCTGATTTTAAAAAATATTCACACACAGAGTCCAATTTAGGTCTGTGCCTTAATTTCTTTTGTGGTGGTTATGATAAAATATTCTGAAAAAATCAGGTTAGGAGTCATAAAAGTTTTGTTAAACATACTTAATCACCCACTAAGACCCCAAGTACCTCTATTCAGTAAACCCTTATTAACTCCTTACCTGGGTTCCATTTCTGCTATCCTGCAGCTCTACCCTATTTCTTTGCAGCTCCTACCTATAATCCTATAATAAAAATTATTTCTGCAACTTGACTTTCTGTGGTTGGTGATTTTCATTTCTCAAATTCACTTGATGTATAATTTCAATTGAGCCACTGACTCAATGGAAATCTATGTTACCATGCACTTCCTGGGTTAAACCCACCAGCCACTGACTCAATGGAAATCTATGTTACCATGCACTTCCTGGGTTAAGCCCACCAGCCACTGACTCAATGGAAATCTATGTTACCATGCACTTCCTGGGTTAAGCCCACTTGATGCAAAAGAGAAAACCTCTGATATTCAAATGATCCCAGATTTTCACCATTTCAATACCACCCACAGGACAGACAGAATGAAAATATAAAAGATGGGCTCCAGCCAAGTCTGACCCAGTTTTCATTACATCTGTGACTTTTTGTTGCTTATGCTTGGTCATAAAGCATTCTATGGACACGAATTTCTGGATATCTGCCACTTACCCAATCCCCAACATGGGATCCTATCAGAGTAATTGCAATCTCATACTGGTGATTAGGGGCATCAGAGATCAAACCATTAGATGTTTAATTAGACTGTTTTCAGGAATGAGGAGGTGTACCAGGCTTTCTTTTGGACCACCAGCCAGCTAACAAATCATGATACAGAGACTTATTATTAGTTTTGAATGCTTGGCCTAGCTTAGGCTTGTTTCTGGTTAGTTCTTTTAATTTAAACTGACCTGTTTCTCTTTATCTACCTTTTGCCTCAGGGCTTTTTACCTTTCGTTCTTCTGCATATCTTACTTTCATTGTTTTTTGTGTCTGGCTGACAGCTGCATGGCTTCTGGCCCTGGGCATGTCCCTCTCTTTCTCCCTTAGTCTCTCCTCCTTCTTCTCTGTCCCTGAGGCTAGATTTCCCCTCCTATCTATTCTCTCTGCCTGCCCATCCACCAACCCTCTCTCGCCCAGTTATTGGACATTCAGCTTTTTATTAGACCAATCAGGTGCCTTGGGCAGGCAAGGTGAAACAGAAGCAACTCATCTTTACATAATTAATCACACATCCTTACATTGTTAAACAAATGCGGCACAAACAAAACTAACACACCTTTACACAGTTAAAGTCATATCCTGCAGTAACTAAACATAACACCTCTTTGCCCAGTTAAAATAATATTCTACAACAGTGAGGAAATTGTCAGAATTGAAATTAAGTCACACGAGGTGTGGTGGCATTTGCTTGTAATCTGAACACTTGGGAAATGAGAGCAGGAGGATCCTAAGTCTCAGGCAGCCTGGGATTCAGAGAAGACTCTGGCTGAAAGTCTACAACAATCAGTAGTCACTTGTACTACTGCTTATCAAAATAATGAAAGCCAAGACTATGGAGAAATGGTTCTTAAGCATGGTCACCTGACACTAGATATTTTTCCAGACTTTGAATGTAAGAAGAAATAAATTTAAATCTTCCCAGTTTTATTTTCTATTTCTGTTTTGTGTTATTTCACAAATGCTGAATTTCATAAAGTAATTTCTGTGGATGTATGCTCATTTTGTTTTTTTAATTTTTTGTTTTATTGTATTATTTATTGTATGAGATATACTTGCATACTTTTTCACATGCTCTTTCTTATTACAGTCACCAGTGCATTGTCATGATTTTCACTCAAATTGTTATTGGTATGATATTTGGATTATTGTTTAAATTTTATTGGTATAACTTAGTAATCTTTATATTTTTAACTTTTTATATAGCATTTTAATGATTTGCTTATTTAAATCCAAGCCCTATACCCTTGGAAAACACAGAAGTTTTTTCTCTCTGAAATAGGAATATTATATCCCATTTACTATAATTGCAATATTCTATTTTAGTAACTTTTGCTACAACTAATATATTAATCCTCTTACTGTTTTTGTATTGCTTTTGTTAAATGATACTCACATTTTCCTCTGTAAGACACATAAACCTGAATATAGTATTACTTGTGTTTACATATGGGGATATATTTACTCCATTTTATGTAATACCTCCATTCATAGCCTCATTGTTTTCTCAAACATGTTATCTAAGGCAGTTTGAATCACAAAAGATAGATTACAGAAATAATTTAGAAAACTCAAAAGAAAAAGGAAAGACTACTACATTTGTCCACAATATACTATAGTGCATATCATAATCCTATTATTATTTGATTATCAATTTGATAAAAGTTAATGTAGGGATAGGAAGATTGGGAAGAAGAAAATATATTGGGTGGTTTAGCAAAAATTGAGGATACATGAAGAATCTTTATGGAAATATACTAGCTTATAAACTAATCAAAAACACAATATATAACAAAGGGTTTTTAACAGAAGTTTCATGCATGAATTGACAATGTTGCTGCAGAGGACATATGTTATTAAATTACAATCTCGAGCCAGGCATAGTACACCTACTCATGAGTTATTGGTCATACAAACCCCAGAGGCACCTAAAACTGCACCTATTACTGCAATTGCTCTTGTTTGCTCATCATAACTAGATGGCAAGATGCTTTTGCTGAAGACATTAATCCCTTTGCCTGTAAGACAGAGAGAAATCAATTTCAACTGTAGAGGGAACATTCTCCCTTCTGGCTAGCTTACACAGTTCTAAAAGTTGTTATGCAGCCCACTGAGAGAGAAAAGAAATCAACAGTGTCTCTAGGTGCTGACCTTTACATGCCATAACACTGACCTACATGGCAAGATGTGCCCATTGGTGCAAGAGTGGCATAATTGATAGGAGGTAACCAATCATTTTCTGGTTTGGTATGAAGTCTGCCCCACATGAGGAATTTGATGTTTTATACTGTAAATTTGGTCAAAATCCCATGACTAGGAAGATCATAGGCCCTAAAGAGGAAGTTACTGCTGTTGGTTTGCTAAATGGTCATGGGGTCAAACTGCC
This sequence comes from Peromyscus aztecus, assembly GCA_902168405.1. Taxonomy (NCBI): domain Eukaryota; kingdom Metazoa; phylum Chordata; class Mammalia; order Rodentia; family Cricetidae; genus Peromyscus; species Peromyscus aztecus. The sequence continues at coordinate 9,363 of CABHPQ010072391.1, forward strand.
TTCTAAATTTAGTCATGTTTATTCCTAAAGATTTCTGTTGCTTCTATTTGTCAGAGAAACTTCTTTTGGCAGTAGTTAATGCAGCCCCATACTGGCCAAAGCACCATGTACAAGTAAATGAGCATCTATCTGTGGATGAATCATCCGTAGCAAGCCCTTCTCCCACAACCTAGTTCAGAAAACCTTGCAGAAGACAGAGAAGAAAGAATGAAAGAGATGTGGTGGAATCTACAAAATGCTGACTTGTTGACATGGCTAATACATATGTCAGTCTATAGGAGCTCAGGTTACCTGTACCAGATCTTCACAAGATCAAGCAATCAACATTCCTGCATGACCAGGGACTGGGCACCTGATGCTTTGGTGGACCAGTTATTAAAAACTGATGACTTACCAAAGGAAGGAGAGTCACGCTTTTTTAGGAACATGGCAGTTAATAGGTTGCCCATGTCCCAGTTGATGGCAACATCCATATGAAGATGGGCAGCAGCAGTAGGACTCAAGGTCATTAATAACCAACAAAGCAGATGATTTCTAGACACACATTTTTAATTCTAGCACCTAGGAGGCAGAGGCGGGCAGACTTCTATGAGTTCAAGGCCAACCTGGTGTACATAGAATTTCAGTCCAGCCAGAAGTACATAGGAAGACCCTGTCTTAAGAAAAAAAAAAGGGTAGAAGGAAGGCATGAAGATGGGAGGAGATGGTGTGGGGGGCACAAGAACAAGTTAGAGGATGGTGGTGGGGATGGATATGACCAAAATACATTGTACAAATATAGACAACTCTCAAAAATAAGTTAAAATATTGGTTATAATGAAAAGAGTATATGTAATTTGTAGTCATCACCATAATGTATTGTTTTATATGTGTAGGTTAACATATATAAAATTATACATATGTAAAATTACATGTAAATACTGTGGTTTAAATTGTGTTTTTTTATGTTGATTTGAGTGTTGTTTGCATATTGCTACTAGGATGATGTGATGGTTTGAATAGAAATGGCTCCTATAGGCTCAAATATTTGAATACTTTGACCAAGTATGGAGTGGGCACTACTTGAGAGGGATTAGCAGGTATAGGCTTGTTGATGTCGATATAGACTTGTGTTGGAGCCCAATGAGGTTTCCTAGTGGCTTTACTCAGCAAGTCTGCATAAGAGGATGATTGGATCACAGTCATGAGTACCAGGTATTTGGAAGGGTCTACACTTGACGTATCTAGCAAGGGGAGGCCTTTTGCCCCTCCCATTGGCATTGTTATGAAAAGCTCTCTTAAATAAATTCTGGGCTAGTGGATAAGGATCCACACCCACCCAAGGCTATCCTGTGTTTCTATCTGTTTCTCTCCTCTCTATTTTTATCTTAATACCTTATCTCTCACTCCTCATGAGTCCCTGGCATAAATAAATGCAGGAACTTGTCGCCCACAAGTTGTTATTGGAGTGTGCCACTGGGTGTGATATTTGAGGTTACAGAAGCCCAAGCTAGGCCCAGTGGCTTTCTCTTCCTGTTGCCTGCATATCCAGATGTAGGATTCTTAGCTACTTCTTTAGTACCAAGTCTACCAGTGTGCTGCCGTGATAATAATGGACTAAACCTGTGAAACTGTAATCAGGTCCCAATAATTCTTTCTTTATGAGAGTTGCCACCGTCATGATGTATCTTCCTAGCAATAGAATACTGACTAAGACAGAAGATTTTACTTTATTCTCTTGAGGGCAGTGAGAAAGGGTTTATTTCACACTACAACCTATAGGTACATTGGCTAGAAAAATCAGAGCAAGAATTCAGGGAGGAACCTGGGGGCAGGAACTGATGCAGAGGCAATGGAATAGTGCAGCTTACTGACTTGCTCCCCAGGGCTTGCTCAACTTCTTTTCTTATAGCACCCAATGCTGAGGATGCTGTAAATGTGTTGCTCTGATTGATTGATAAATAAAATGCTGATTGGTCAGTAGCCAGGCAGGAAGTATAGTGTAGGCGAGATAAGGAGAGAGGAGAATTCTGGGAAGTGGAAGGCTGAACCACCGCCATGAGGAGCAGGATGTAAAGTACCGCTGCGGGATTTGCAGGTGAGAGAGATTTGTCCAGACCGTGGGCCAGGCAGGACCAGGAGATAACCCTAGCTACAATCCAAGACCATTATCCCATAAGTGGCACCATCCACAGTGAGCTGGGCCCTCCCACTTCAATTATCAATCAAGAAAGTACTCCCACAGTCTTGACAACAGACCAATCTGATGGAGGAATCTTCTTAATTAAAGTTATTGATTCTCAAATGACTAACTTGTGACAGGCTAACCAAAACTAGTTGGCAAAAGCTCAATATCAGGCTCTGAAGCAGCATTATTCACTTCCATTGCTATATCTGTAGCTATGAACCAATACAAATCTTTTTATTCAATTTTAAGTTATCTCAAGAATTTTTTCCAGCACCAAGCTGAAATTTGAAGATTTTTTTTAGCACAGGGCATTGGCAGAGCTTAGAGATCTAGCCTACAGTACTCATGAATGGATTAACATTGCTATGAAAAGGCTTTGTGAAGCTGGGCTTTTCTATTTCCTACCATGTAAGAACCAGTAAGAAGGCCATTAGCAGATCCTGATACCTTGATCTTCATTTCCAGAACTATGGGAAATAAATTTCCATCTTTAAAAAATTCTCTAATGTTCTATTTCTTTCACAAAACAATAAACTAAGATAGTTTCTCTTAGGGAATTGTTTGATATGGGAAAACTCCACATATGTCTCATCACAGTTTTTCATGTTGAATGAATATATCATGAAAGAATGGGTTTTTGTTTGTTTGTTTTTTAAACTATTAATTTTTATTTCTTTTATTATTAACTATTTTTCCCCAGTCCAATCAGTTTCCCCCCTCCCTCCTTCCTCTCATCCTAGTCCCTCTCTCTGTTGCAGAGTATTTGTTTACACTGTGAAGGTGTATCTTTGCCAAGGTGCCTTCTGATTGGTTTAATAAAGAGCTGAATGGCCAATAGCTAGGCAGGAAGAGGTTAGGTGGGACTTCCAGGGACAGAGAGGACTCTGGGAAGAATAAGGGTGGAGTTACCAGACAGATGGAGAGGAAACAGGAGGTTCAAAATGAAAGAGAGGTAATGCTACATGACAAAATGTAGATTAATATAAATTGTTTAATTTAAATTATGAGAGCTAGTTGAGACAAGCCTAAGCTAAAGGCTAAGCTTTCATAATTAATAATAAATTTCTGTGTCATTATTTGTTAGCTGGCAGCTGATGAAAAGCTTGCTACACCCCCCCAACTATGCTGTTACATTGACTACATATTTTAAAATGTATTTGTTTGAGAATGTAAAAAATATGCACAAAACACATACATTTGATACTATAATGTGTGTTTTTTCTTTTTTTCCTTGCTTTTATTGAAAACAGATTTTTTTCCCTCAAATATCCTGGTTACAGTTTCCAATCCCCTCTACTCCTGGAGCTCATTGCCACCTCCCCTCCCACTTAGATCCACCCCATTTCTGTCTCTCATTAGGAAACAAACAGGCTTCTAAGTGATAACAATAAAATAGTATAAGATAAAACAAAAACTAACACATCAGAATTGGACAAAATGAACAAACAAAAGAAAAAGAGTCCAAGAGAAGGCACAAAAACAGACACACTCATCTGCACACTCAGGAATCACATAGAAATGCTAAATTGGGGCCATAATACATACACAAAGGACATGTAGGGTAAAAAGAGAAAAGAAAAAATATAGATAAAATAAAATAAGAATAAAAAAGATAATCAAAAAATAAAAGTCATGGCAGAACATTGTGAAAAAAGAAACCTCCAAAGATGCCATTGAGTTGGTCTTGTGTTGGCCATCTCCTGCTGGGCATGCAGCCTACCCCTAAGAGTAGTTTGTTTCCCAGTGAGACTCCCTTGGAGGAAAGTAAGTTTTCACTTGCAAGTGGTTATCTATTGGAGATTGCTTCTGGGTTAGGGATGGGGCCATGTGTCCACTTCTCCTTTCTCCTTTCAGCTGTTGGACCCCAACTAGGCAGACCATGGAGGCCCTGTGCATGCTACCTCAGTTCTGTGAGTTTGTATGTGCATCAATCTTGTTAATCTTAAGGGCCTTTTTCTTTTCTGTTTTTGCTTTTCTTTTCTTCTTTTCTTCCTTCCTTCGTTCCTTCGTTCCTTCGTTCCTTCGTTTCTTCCTTTCTTTCTTTCTTTCTTTCTTTCTTTCTTTCTTTCTTTCTTTTTCTCTCTCTCTCTCTCTCTCTCTCTCTCTCTCTCTCTCTTTCTTTCTTTTCATTTTACACACCAATCATAGTTCCCATCCCTCCCTTTTCCCCACTTCCCCCTATATTCCCCCCAGCCCACCTCCCATCCACTCCTCATAGTGAGTAAGGACTCTCTTGGGGCGTCAACACAGGCTGGCATACCAAGTTGGGACAGGACCAAGCCCCTCTTCTCTGCATCAAGGCTGAGCCAGGCATCCCACCATAGAGAATGGGCTCAAAAAAGCCAGTTCAATGACCCTGGATAAGTCCTTGTCCAACTGCCATTGTCCCCATAAAGAGATCAAGCCACACAATTGTCACCCACATTCAGAGGGCCTAGTTCAATACCATGCAGGTTCCCCAGCTGTCAGTCCAGAGTCAATGAGCTCCCACTAGCTCAGGTCTCAGCTGTCTCTGTGGTTTTCCCCATCATGATCTTGATCCTCCTTGTTCCTCTAATTCCTCTCTTCAACTGAACTCCAGGAGCTCAGCCAAGTGCTTGGCTGTGGGTCTCTCCATCTGCTTCCATCAGTCACTGGATGTAGGTTCTATGATGACCATTATGGTACCAATCTGATTACAGGGGAAGGCCAATTCAGGCACCCTCTCCACTATTGCTAGGAGTCTTAGCTGGTATCATCCTTGTGGGTTCCTGGGGATTTCCCTAGCACCAAGTTTCTCCCTAACCCCATAATGTCTCTCTATGTCAAGATATCTCTTTCATTGCTCTCCCTCTCTGTCCATCCCCCAACTCAGGAGGGCCTTATTTTCTTGGAGTCCTCCATTCCCCTGGCTCTTATACTCTGCCTCCCCTTCTGCTGGGTTACCTGATCAAGGGGTGGAATTTGATGAAGACATCCATTTATGGCTGAGTGTACCAAGGTCTCTCATTCTCAGCATAATGTCTGAGTCTGGGTCTCTGTATTTGTTTCCATCTGCTGCATGAGGAAGCTTCTCTTATGATAAATAGGCAAGGCACTGATCTATGAGTATAGTAGAATGTCATTAAGAGTAATTTTATTATTACATGTTGTTTTGTTTTGTTTTTAGAACAGTAGTATTTGGTTTTACCCTAGGTCCCTGGACTATCTAGTCCTGGTAACATAAGCAGTGCTGGATATGTTTTCCATCTTGTGGAGTGAGCCTTACATCAAGTCAGATATTGTTTACTCCCACAAGCTTTGTGCCATCACTGCCCTATCATATCTCGCAGGCAGGACAACCTTCTAGATCAAAGGGGTTTTGGTTGGGTTGATGTTTATGTTTCTCTTTTGGTATCTGCAGAGTAAAGGCTCTCTGTAGGAACCAGCTCAACTTCTCCATGTTTAATAAGTTATGTAGGTGTTGTCTTCATCAGTGGGGCTTGCCTTCAGTTTGTGGAGAGAAACATAGACTGGGCAACAGCCTACGTTATATGAGGATTTCAATGGGACTTTGGCCAACAACTCAATTAGATGTAATCCAATCCTGATACTGGAATATTCATTTGGTAACAAGAGATGTCCAGCTGGGGCTCTGTCTCTCCTACTATTTGGCAATTTCATTTAGGTCACCTTCATATATGAATATATTTTAGGAAGATTCTACTGTACTAGGTTTCCATACTACTCCTAAAATGGCCTTTAATTTTAGCTGTCTCTTCCCATATTTAGTTGTCTTTCCTCTCTTATCCCTGTCTTCTCTCCCCCTCTCCATTGATCCCCCTGTTACAGTCTCCCCCCACATGCCTAAAAAATTATTTTTTTCTATTTTCTCTTTCCTAGAGAAATCTTTATGTCTCTGCTTACTCTCTTACTCTATATCTACTCTCTGTGGTTCTGTAGCTTGGTTATCATTGACTTAATAGTTAACATCTAAATATAAGCAAATATGTACCATATTTGTCTTTCTGGGTCTGGGTTACCTCATTTGAGATGATTGTCTTCTAATTGTATCAATTTACTTGAGAATTTTATGATTTCTCTTTTTTTAAAACAGATGATTATTACTACATTGTGTAAATGCATCACATTTTTTTTTGCATCCATTTTACCGTTGAGAGACATCTACATTGTTTCCAATTTCTGGCTATCATTAATATAGAAGCAATGAACATGGTTGAGCAAGTATCTCTGTGGTAGGATGAAGCATCTTTTGGGTTTATGCCCAAGAGTGGTGTAGCTGGATGTTGGGGTACATAGATTCTAATTTTTCTGAGGAACTGCCATGTTGATTTCCCCAGTGACTACAAGCTTGCAATGCCACCAACAATGGATGAATGTTCCCATTTCTCCACATACTTACCAGCATGAGCTGTTACTTGTTTTATTGAGTTTAGTCATTCTGATGGGTGTAAGATGAAACAGCAAAGTACTTTAGATTTGTATTTCCCTAGTGACTAAGGATGTTAAACATTGCTTTAAGTGTTTCTCAGCTATTCAAGTTTCCTTTACTAAGGATTCTCTGTTTAGATCTGTACCCCATTTTTAACTGGGTTTTTGTTTTCCTGATATCCATGTTTTTGAGTTCTCCATATATTTTGGATATTAGCCCTTTATCAGATAAGTAATTGAAAAAAAATCTTTTCCCGTTCTGTAGGCCGCTGTTTTGTCTGAATGACAGTGTCCTTTGCCGTGCAGAAACTTCTCAGTTTCATGAGGCCCCATTTATTTATTGTTGATCTTAGTGCCTGTGTTGTCTGTGTTCTGTTCAGAAAGTCTTCTCCTGTGCCCATGAGTTCAAGGCTATTCCCCACTTTCTCTTCTATCAGGTTCAGTGTATCTGGTTTTATATTGAGGTCTTTGATCCTTTTGGAGTTTTTGTTTGTTTTTTTTTGTGGGGTGATAAATATGAATCTATTTGGATTCTTCTGAATACAGTTGTCTGGTTTTATCAGTACCATTTGTTGAAGATGATGTCATTTTTCCAGTGTGTATTTTTGGCTTTCTTTTCAAAAATCAGGTGTCCATTGATGTATGGATTTATGTCTGGGTCTTCAATTCTATTCTATTGATTAGTGAGTCTGTTCTTGTACCATGCCATTTTTATTAATACAGCTCTATAGTACAACTTGAAATCAGAAATGTTAATACTTCCAGCAGTTTTTCTATTAGTCAGGATTGCTTTAGCTATCCTGTGATGTGTGTGTGTGCGTGTGCGTGTGCGTGCGTGAGTGCGTGTGTGCGTGCGTGCGTGTGTGTGTGTGTGTGTGTGTGTGTGTGTGTGTGTGTTTCTAAATGAAGTTGAAGTTTGTCTTTTCAAGATTTGTGAAGAATTGTGCTGGAATTTGATGGAGATTGCCTTGAATGTATAGATGCTTTTGGTAGAATGGCCATTTTTACCATATTAATCCTATTGATCCAAGATCATGGAAGATCTTTTCATGTTCTGATATCTTCTTCAATTTATTTCTTCAAATGTAATAAAAATGTGTCTTGTGTTTTAATTTTCAATTGGTAATGCTAGCAAATACTTGTAGTTTTTTCCTTACAAAATTATACATCTTTTTCCAGTTGTTCAAATACCTTAAACAAATGAAGTATAGTATTGTTCAAATTGCTATATCTTCTTATTTCTTAATTAAAATGAAAGTACTTTTTATTGTGTACATTAGGAATACATATATTTGTCCTTTAGGTCTTCTGGGGCTTACTATTTAGTTAGCTAAATATTTCTATAAGTTTGAGCAATATTGTGTATTCATTGTTTCTCACTAACATTAAAATTTTCTGATTAAATTTTAGGCTAAATTTGTGATAGATAAAATCAGTATAATTATGAAAAATTACATTTAAAGGGTAGGGTGTGTTCAAAGAGTTAGATAGTCCTAGTTTTTTTTCCTCTGAAGAATATTCTTATTCTCTATAGCTTGTTGATCTTCAGATCACTTGTCCTAGTTCTCAGAATGTTATATGCTATACTAAAGAGCTTACTTAGTGGTGTGTGTGCGTGTGTGTGTGTGTGTGTGTGTGTGTGTGTGTGTGACATAAATCAGATAGAAAATTGGTTGTCAGTCTTTCTTCACCTACCATCTTTTCTGAGAAAGAATTTTTATTGTTACCACTGTGGACACCAGGCTAGGTATCCTGACAAATTTCATAGATTCTTCTGTCTTCACAGTCATCTTGCCATAGGACTTTTGAAACCACAAGCACATTCTATTGCATACAGCATTATGTGACTTCTGGGAATCTAAATTCTATAAGTACTTTACTCACTAAGCAATCTCCCAATCCAACTTTTATATTTTTAGATATTTGTTGTCAGGATATGTAATGACTTCAGAAGTAAATACTAACATACATACAATGTGAAATTATGTACCATGTATTACCATATTGATTAACTATATAGTGAATATTAAAGGAAAATTTTAAGGAATTTTAAGAAAAATCACAGTTGTTTCATTGTTTAATTATTCTTGACTTAGTAGATAAATCACTTCTCATTTTTTTACTAATTATTTTAGGTTGAAACTTATTTTTATAAATTGATATAGATAAGAAAATTACCTGTAATTTGAATACACAATATTTTGTATTCAATTATTTGGATTTCATAACTCAAAAGTTTCTTCAGATATTCCAGATAACGATCCAATAATGTATATAAAAAAGATTTACTATTTTCATGTTATTTTTAACAACCTTTCAATGCCAAGAAAAAGCTACACAAATAAAGTAGAAATTACCAAAAAAAAAAATCATAAAAACACTTAAGAAATATGTGTTTTGGGATTAGGTCTATGTTTTTTAATATCAAACATCAATATTTATTCAATAAGTATTTATCCAATGAACAATATTAGGTATGTGTTACAAACAGTAAAAACAAAAATCTGATGCACTGACATCAGAAATAAGAGAAATGAGTAAGCGTTACTACATTTTTTGTTGGATAAAGACAGGGACTCCTAGAATCAGTATTTGTGAAATAATGTAATATCCCTTCAAAGATTCTTTATAATCAATGACTAATTTTGAATGAGGAAGTATCTATTCTGCTTGGAAGCACTGTAGCCTACTTTACATATCTCTGAACTTCTTCATAGAAACTGAAATTAAAAGAGTCAGTAGAAATCAGAAAATGAACTAAACTAAACTAAACTCATCTCCCATGTATATTTTTCACAATTTTAGATTAATTAGTACTCTACTAACTAATTAGTATTCTATTAATTAGGGTGTTCTATGGGTTGACCAGGAATCAGTATTAAAAAGAAAAGCAAAACAACTTCCCAGGTGACTCCAGTGAGTCTCAGAAAGTACAGCAAACACTGACCTAATTGACCTCTGGGGCTTATTTTATTTTATTTTAAATAGAAATATATGTGTATATACAACAAATTTCTGATTTGCTTTCCTTGTTTGAGAGTATTATGCAGCTGTATCAACTTCAGTTGTAGGAGGTACTTTCAACTTCACATTTGCTACTATAAAGAAGATATTCTTGAAGTTTGGACTGAAGACCCAGTGTAGGAATCTCTTCTGAGGCTAATGAGGTGAGGGCATGTGATTCATGGAAACAAACAGGTGTGCTTGGTGCATGTGATTTGATATTTGAAGAATCTGTATGAAAGATAGAATATATTTGTTAACAATTGTATTTTTCTCAATATGGCTTTTAAAAAAAACAATAAGTTTTTTAAAAAGTGAGGCTTTTCAGGTAGCTAGACCTGGATTTCAAAAATTAAAAATTTAGTTTTTCTGATCTTATTTTACTTTAGCAAATAATTCCTGTTTCTCAGTTCATTCCCTCAAGTATGAATTATTTATTCAGTACTTCCCATTTTTCCAAGGGCTAAATATTTTACTTAATTTTTATGTGTAAATTTGAGTGATACTTATGACAACCTATTGAGTCAATTTTCTAATCCACAAGTTACTGATAATAAAATAGAAACATATGGGTTTTAACCAAGTTGCTAAGATAACTCAGCCATTGGCAGAAAGAGCAGGGATTATATCCCAAATTTATATGAACCAAGATACCATGATTTTATGAACAAATATTTTGTCCTTCATAAAATATGGCGGAAGCTAAGCCACTTTCATTTCTTCTGCCTTTGTTGTGCTTTTAAATTTTATGGGATTTTGAAATAAAAATGTTCAACTTCAAAGGTTCATTGAGTTCCTCAAAGAGAAAGAACTGCTTTTGTTAATCTGAAATTAAATATGACAGTCAGGTCCCTAGGATTATAAAGTCTATTCTTCTACTTAGATTTAACTTTTCAGATATTTTTGTCATTAATTTTTCACTCAAGTACTTTTTGTTATTTAATAGTAAGCGTTTCTATTTACTAAAGAAGTAAACCAGAGCCTGTGTGATACAGACTTTGAAACTACTTATTTGTTTTGTGTTTTGTGAATATTTACAGAGAAAAAATAATTATAGTTGGAGAAGTTAATCATAAGTGTCAGCCATGACATTTTTACATAAACAAATAATTTATATGTCTAAAATAGTAAAAGAAAAGAAATGCTGGGCTTGGCTTCCCAATAAGAAGCCACTGGCCTTCAGAGATGAGCAATAAATGATACAGAAAACAGAGGTTAACTTTGCAAGGCTAGTTAGTACAGGGGTCACAAGGCTGATTTTTCACTTGAATGGCATTCTTCCAGGCTGGTACTTCTCCACCTTGTGAAACTGAAACTTCCTGTGTCCTAATGTCTTTACATACATATGATATTTTTATTTCTTTCATTTTTTAGATTATAATGTAATTACATCATTACCCACTTATGTTTCCTTCCCCAACGTATCCCAGATACCCCTCCTTGCTCTCTTTCACATTTATAGTTTCTTTTCTTCATTTGTTGTGTTAAAAGAATCAAATTAACTGCATCTGGTGGTGGGGATGTAAATTCAACCAATTTCCCTTTTCTAAATTTTGAAGGATTATATGTGTATGTGTTTAAGTATTTGACTACTATCTAATTTTTTATGTGTTTGGGTCATTATAAATACTGCTGTGTCATTCTCTGTTTCATATAATCCTCACAACAGCCTCATACAGTAGGTATTATTAGCAGCTCCCATTCTACAGAAGAGGACTTTGATGTACTGAAAGTTTGGAAGTCATCTTACAGTTACTTAGACTGAAAACTCTTAAGTGTCATGACATGGCTGGGTCGCATCCAATCCAAAATGTGCCTACCTCTACTTACTCACATTTCTCACCCTATATCAAGGCTAATTATGTTAGAGCTAATGAATGGCTTCATTTCTGACACTATATTGGCTAATCCAAATACAAAACTATTTTGTCAGATGAGTTATTAAAATGCATCAATATATATTAGCATTTTTTTTTCCCAGAAGGAACCACAAGTTGACCACAGTGCCCTGTGATCTATTTTCTCAGATAGGTCTCAGTTATGAAACTGGAGCAGAGCAGAAATGACACC
>CABHPQ010072395.1:0-13322 GCA_902168405.1 Peromyscus aztecus
GCTCACAAGTTTCAAAGTTTCAGTCCCTGATGACTTGGCCCTGTTACTTCTGCTACCACATCATGGTGGCGGGGTTTGTGGGGGAAGAAGGTGCATGGTGGAGTAAACTGTTCACTTACCTCATGGCAGTCATGCAGCAAAGCAAAGAAGAAGATTTAGACACCCCAACCTCAGGTATTAGGCCTTGCCTTTTAAAGATTCCACTACCTCTCAATGTACCATATCTTAGGGCTAAGTCTTTAGCCCATGGGCCTTTGGGAAACACCCAAACTAAAACAGGGAACATGGAGATTCTGTGGCTCGGTGAATATTCTGCCATTACTTATCATAGTCACTGTGGACAAATAGATTTATAAGCATTTTAGAAATGAGCCCATTAAACATAATCTATTTCTAAGCTGCAATTAACAGTTCACATCTAATTTTGTCTTCCAGGCCTGTCAGAGAATTTGCCATGCCTAGAGGAGCCAACACTTTCTGCTACTGCGTGAAAGCGAATGTAATTGTGACTGGAGGTAAGAGGGCAGCTCCCATCATAGATAATTCTGGGTTTCTCACAGGACTCTCTTTGTGGTTTATGTCCAGAAATAACTTTCTAGAATGATTTAAACATTGTCTATTCCTTTCACTTCAGCTTCTAGGTGTGACGGCACACTTTAACAAGCCTTCCTTCAAGGCTAGTGAAGTCATGAATCCTTGAGCAGAACCTATAACCACTGTTTCTCTAAAACGACATAATCTCTAAACTACATCCTAAACACTTGTCCTTATACTAATAGACAGGATTAGTCCTCACTCTTATCAAGGAAATTCTCTTTGCAAAAGATGAAGCCCATTACAGAAAACTACAAAGTCAAAAAACAGAGTTGTGGAGCCCAGTGTCAGTGGATAGATCTATATAAAAGTCCCACACCTAATCTCGGGGAACACTGAGGAAGAGCAGGTGAAAAGGTTGTAAGACCCAGAGGACCAGGGAGTTTGCTGTGAGACGTGTCTCTTAGTAATGCCAGAAGCTACCCCCATAAAGCCTCACCAGCGTGACTGCCTCAACATGAACAAGGACAGTAATAGACATGGCAGAGGGCACAAGGGAAAGCTCACAAGGCCTCAGCCCCACACAGAGAACTACAGCCAACTAGGGAATGCTGGGAGTGGGAGAAATCATCTTCTCTGGAGATGATCACACCAACTGGTTCTCCAATACCAAATGGTCAGCCCCCTAAAATCCATATGAGTAACATTACTTAGACTGAGCAGGTTACAGTTATAAATATATATGTATAGACATATATGCACGTAACAACAATTAGTGAAAAAAGAGACCATGAATTTGAGAGACAACAAAAAGAGGTATATGAAAAGGTCTGGAAGGAGGAAAGTGAAGGGAGAAATTACATCATAATCTCAAAAATTGATGAAAAAGTCTTCCTGAACCCAAGAATATGTGAAATGAATTTTCCTCTGCTTTACTGTTGTGTTTCACAATTTGCCTTTACAACCTTAACCTCACATAGAATGTGTTTTTTCTATGTGAAACCATGAGCTCCCCAATTTGAAAGGAGTCCTGGGGCTCCTATAAGCAGAGTGACACTTGTACACTGTCCTTGAGAGAGAGCTTAAATCTATCCACATCCCCAGAAGGTGTCTATGATCAGAAAGGTCAGGAGCCAGTAGACAGCGATGACAGTAGAGGCCAGGACCAGAACCTTGAAGAACACCAACCTTCAAGGGATAGTAAGGTAGAAGATGGGCAAAAGGAACGGTGACAACATGGAAAGCTTCATGGAGAGGTGGAGGACAGGACTATCCTTATGGATGCAGATCTCTTGGCTCTACTGTGATGACTATGAGTCCGGGCTGTAGAGTCAGGTTGGGTGTAAATCCACTAATAGGCTGTGCGGTGGGCAGTTACTTACCCCTTTAAAGCTTCAATCCCAGGAGCCTTTGAGTAGAGTTAGTGATACTACTTGCTTATAGGGCTAATTATAATATTTAAATCAGTTCAAGGGCTAGAGGTGGTCATTCATGCCAGCAATCCCAGCACTCAGGAGGCAGAAGCTGGAGGAGCTTAAGGGGTTTAAGGATATCCTGTGCTAAAAAAGACCCTGTCTCAAAGTAATTCAAATAAGGTGCTTAGCAGAGTGTCCCACAGCAGAGCATTTGATAGTCACTTGCTACTGATAATATATGTGCATTTCATATGGTAGAGTTTAGAATTAAGACAATGAATGCATCCCTAGAACTAATAGGTTCTCAATAAATGCTAGTTTCGAGGGCCAGTGAGATGACTCAGTGAATAAGGGAAGTCTGTGGCAAGCCTGAACACCTGAGTTCAATCCCAGAACCCACATGATGGAAGAGAACTGACTGCCAGAAGTTGTCCTCTGACCTCCACATGTACACTATGATACTTGTGCCCACATACATACACACTCAAAAAATTTAAATAAAGAAAAATGGATTTAAAAATAAATGTTACCTCAATCCATTACAATTCATAAGCAAAATCCATTTGGTAGTGATTTTGTGGAGATAAAACTCTTGAGGCATCGGTACTACTGAGTATAAACATCTATACACTTTGTGGTGGTCTGAATGAAAATGGCCCCCATAGGCTCATAGGAAGTGGCACTATCAGGAGGTGTGGCCTTATTGGAAGATATGGTCACGGGGAGCAGGCTTTGAGGTTTCAGATGCTCTAGCCAGGCCAGTGTCACTCTCTTCCTGCTGCCTATGGATCCAGATGTAGAACTCTCAGCTACCTCTCCAGCACCATGTCTGCCTGTGTGCCACCATGCTTCCCACCATGATGATAATGAACTAAACCTCTGAACTGTAAGTCAGCCCCAATTAAATGCTTTCCTTTATGACAGTTGCCATGGTCATGGTGTCTCTTCACAGCAGTGAAACCCTAAGACATTCTTATTTCAGTGCTTGGTAATCATTGAAAAGGTAAAAGCTCATTTTTCTCAAGTTCACTGTGTATTTTATATTTAAATTTATACTCCACTTTTAGCCTTCCAAAATAATTTTTCAATTATCTTATTATTCATATACTACTTTTAAAAAGTTACAGAGTGTTCTATTGGACAGGAAACCCAACAAAATAGTTAGAAGAGCTAGGTTTAGTGATAGCCAGGCCAGCAATAATCAGTATAATTTTCAATAATCATTTGCTCTTTCTCTGTTATTTTCCCTATCTGGCAAAATCAGGAAGTTGAACTGTAAGCATTCCAAGAGCCCTCTGATCTAAAATACTGTTGTTACAGTTTTCAAAGACATTCTGAGGGAATGTCCTTGTAAACTCTGGAACTCAGTTTGTTACCAAATATTACTGGAGATTTTATATATATATATAGCTTTGTATAGAATAAAGCTTTTATATAGAACAAAGAATCTGTGGCTCCAACATTGCGGCAATTCAACTAAAGGCATTAAAAAAAGAAAGCAAGACACACAGAGGAGACGTCTGCAGACCAGCGTGTGAACCAGAAGCATGCTCCCTGACACTTAGTGGTGATTCTAAGAACACACAGGAATCTGATTCTCTCAACCATTGTCTCATTACACCGGCCACTAAAGGAGCCCCTGCCGAGGCCTACATCACACACAGGAACAAATGCTAGACCTAGGTACTTTCTAGAAAGAAAATCGCATCATGATTTCTTAACCTCTGTAGCCTCTTCCTGAGTTGGTAACTGTCTTGGCTTCTCATCTTTGGTAGAAATGGGTACACTTCTAAGCCCAGACTACAAACCATAAGGAAGTGGAGGGGCTCCAGTGACAATCACATTGTCTGGTAGATGGCACGTTGAGCATACAGTGTTCATCTGAATTCCATTAATTGACAAAATACCTGAAGCGATCAGTTTAAAAGGGGGGAAGTTTTATTTCAGCTCATGCTTTCAGAAGTTTCAGTCCCTGGTGATTTGGCTCTGTTACTGTAGGCCTATGAAGAGGCAGACCGTCATGGCCAGGACACGTGGCAGAAGTATCCAGTTTACTAGGAAGCAGAGAGAGACAGGAAGGGCCATGTTCCCAGTATCTCTTCCAAAGGCCTTCCCTTAATGACCTCATTTCTTCCTACTGGGCCCAAAGTGTTCACCAGTTCTCTATAGCAGTGCAAACTGCCCTCAAGAGGAACATTCCAGATCCAAACTAAAGCAATGTCTAAGAATCAAACTAGAGTCTGCCCCATCAAGGCATGTCTGCAGCCAGATAAAAATATTAGCCTTGCATCCTATCAAGCACAAACCCTTTGACCGAGCAGTATTTAAATAGCTGCCCAAAGGAATTGACTTCTAAAACATGAATGATACATTAATCTTAACCACCTCTTTGTGCTCAGACATACACACACACAAAAAAGCAAAATTTTATGGATATCAGTTGTAGAATTCTCTGTAAGCTTAGCTTTGTAATCAATTCTAGGGAAAAATATTTTGGGAAAGTTCCAGGAATCACATGACTTTACTGTTGTAGATAAAGGCGTTGACACCAATAACCTCAGTGTTATTCATAGTATAAAATTCTCAACTACAGCTCAGAAATGCTATAAATTATGGGGTTTGAGCTCTCATGAAGACTAGCAAATGTCAAGCAGCATGACTGACAAGCAGCGAGCGCTTTCCAGCGTGCATCACTTAATGAATTCCCCCAGATGTGGAGACTCTAATGGTAGAGAATGCAAATTCTCAGTAACTGCAAACATCCCCTCCTTGGCACAATACCCTTGTTGATGAGTGGCTCAGCCATGAGCCTCTACACTGTGTGTCCTGCTGCTGACTCCACATGTACAAGGGCTGTTTTGCTCAGCACAGCTGCCTGTGTTGAGTGTACTAGGACACTTGATGAGCTTGGGAAAAACAGGAGCTCTTCAGGAAACAAACAACATGTAAAACAAACAAATACCCCCCAAGACTGGGTGTTTACGGGTTGGTGGTGGCGCATGCCTTTAATCCCAGAGGCAGAGGCAGGTGGATCTCCATGAGTTCGAGGCCAGCCTGGTCTACAGAGCAAATTCCATGATAGCCCGGGCTACACAGAGAAACCCAGCTCAAAAACCAACCTAATAAAACAAACAACAACAAAAAAGAACTCATGACTGGGAACTTACAAAAACCAACAACAGCAACAACAATAACAAAAAACCTTTATATTTTCTAAGCATTATTTATTGACTACCACAATTTTTTAACATAATATTGTCTTCATTTATTATTTTAAGAATTAAGCACCATTTGGATGTTCCGAGCATAAAAACTCAGGTCTCCATGATAGATGAGGACATCATGGGAATAGGAAGAGGCAGGGTGCTGGGGAGGCTCTCAGGAATCCACAATGTGACCCCACCTTGGTCTGCTGGCAGTGGTCCAGAAGGTGCCTGAACTGGTCTAATCTGGTGACCAGCCTAGCAAATAACCTAGCTGTCATCTTAGAGCCTTTGTCCAGTGACTGATGGAGGCAAATACGGAGATCCATGGCCAGGTACCAGGCTGAGCTCCAGGAATCCAGTTGATGAGAGAGGAGAGATATTGCAGGTGAGGGACATCGAGATCATGATGGGAGGACATGCAGAGATGACTGGCCACACTAGTGGAAGCCCATGAACTGTGGACTGGTGGCTATGGAGCCCCCATGGGTCTGAACTAGGCCCTCTGGATACAGAAGATGGTTGTTTGGTTCGAACTGTTTGGGGGACACCCAGGCAGGGGGATCAGGATCTGTACCTGGTCTATGGGCAGGCTTCTGGAATCTGGTGCCTGTGGTATGATACCTTGCACAGCCTTGGTGCAGTGGGAAGGGGCTTGGACCTGCCTAGGCTCAGTATGCTGGGCTCTGCTGACTCCCCATGGGAGACCTTGATTTGGGGGATGTGGGGATGCAGGGTGGCTTGGGAAAGAGGGCTGGGGGTGGGAGGAGGGAGGAGTGGGGATCTGTGGATAGTATGTGGAGTGAGTAGAAAATTTCTTAATAAAGAAAAATGAAAAAAAAAACAGGTCTCCCATCTATGATAACTCGAGAGCACTACACAAATTTTTTTCCATGATACATTCAACAAATATATTTATGCAACTGTTAAGGATGAAGAGCTAGGGACTGACCTATCAGGCTGTGATCCTAACCTTCAGGAATTCAAAATCTAATAACAGAAGTAAGACAATTCCAGTCAGCTCTTTTTTTTTTTTAAAGATTTATTTATTTATTTATTTATTTATACAGTGTTCTGTCTGCATATGCACCTGCAGGCCAGAAGAGGGCACCAGATCTCATTACAGATGGTTGTGAGCCACCATGTGGTTGCTGGGAATTGAACTCAGGACCTCTGGAAGAGCAGCCAGTGCTCTTAACCTCTGAGCCATCTCTCCAGCCCTCCAGTCAGCTCTAATGCAAAGCAGAGTCTGAGTCAAGAAACGATGGTGGTGAAGATAATGCAGGAATAAGTGAAGCATTGTCTATCTCAAGAGCTTAGTATCTTGTGGCCTCATATGGCCTTTCTGCTCATTCTGGTGGCATCACACACTGTATGAGGACTCTGTTGGCATCTACAGAAGCAATAGAGCCTGCTCTGGAGGAAGATGAGGAAGACTGTTTTCTCCACAGGGCACCCAGGCAAAATTCTGGTCAAGAGGCTGGCATGAAAACAATCGAATGTGTTGCAGTGTGATCAATGAGCAACTAATACTTTTCACCATGCATAATCGTTTGAATTGTTGTCGTTAATGGAGACTCTATTAGTGAAAAGTTCAAATTCTCAATAAGTGCAAACATCTCAATAACTGCAAACATTGCCCCGGGGCAATACTCTGGTTGACTAGTGACTGCGCCATGAGCCTTGCTACATGTACAGCATGTACTGTTGGTGACTCAGGCAGAAGTTCTCTGCTGTGCTCTTCTTCATGGAGAGCCTCAACTCCCCTGGGAGTAGTAACACCCACTTCAGGGATGTCACCGTCAATGTTATCATTATGTGTGGGCCAGAGGGACAGATTTCTGAACATGCCTAGTAATATCATACTTCTTGGCTGTTGCTGGTGAAAGGCAAAGAGGGAGAAATAACTGAATTATTGGAATTATTACTTTGAAGCGTGTGATCAAACCCCTGAAGGCTTCCTCGTTGCTGTAACAATGTTAGCTTGCTCTCTGCTCTCACTCAAGTAACCTTGCCTTCCCAGAGCTCACTCACATTCATAAAATGGGGCTGAACTGAATCTTGAAGATCATCATTTTACACAGGAGGAAACAAAGAAAACTATTTGCCACAAGCTGTGCAGCTAGTCAGCTGGTGGAGCTGAGGGTGAATCAACTGTCTTTGTCTTCAGCCTTGTGTTCTCTTTTCTGGACCACTGTGATCCTGTGCATCAGAGTGCTCTCCCACACCGTCCTCTGTGATCTGAGCCAGCTCATTTCATCAAAAGTGATGCACTGGAACTGAGTGACGCACAGCCAAGAGGAGTTTGCTAAAAGAAAGAAAAGTCTGTCTTTGATGAGTAGCTTTGTTTAAATCCTGCCTTAGAAAAAGGGAATGAGAGAGAGAGAGGAAAGAGAATGAGTTAAATAAAAAGTAACACAACAGGGAATCAACAACTTATGAACCACAATTTATAATATAAATGTATAAATAATACATCATATTTAATATCATGATTTGATTATTTGTATTTGAACTTGTCTATGAATACGTCTCTCTAAATAGTTCACGCTTGCCTTATGGCTGTATTAGATTATAAACACTTCACATCAGGAACCATACTTTATGTGTCTGTGTAGAAGCTTCTTCCAATCTCTCAAAACATTTTGTAGAATGCATTATACAAAGCAGGGACTTAGAATAATCATACTAGTGGTTGTATCGTCCAGTGAACAGTCAGGATCTGTTCAGTTAGATATGTGTGAACTTGTTTATTCTCACAAGAAAACTATAGTATGAGTTCATTGAACTAATAGAGCAAGAAACTTGGTTATAGAGCTAATAAGTGATATACCAGATTTCAGATTGAAACACTTAAGAGTACTAACTTAGCAAGCAACAATTGTGTACCTGTTATTTGTCAAGAATCACCACAAATGATCGATCCAAGGCTCATCATATAAACAACAGACAGACAGCTATAATTATAGGGCTAGTGCTGCAGAAGGCTGAGGCCTGGAGAGCATGGAAAATGGCCTGTTACCTTCATCAGGGACCAGGAAAGGAGACTAAAGGAAGCACTGGAGAGGAATCCAGAATTCAGTCCAAAAGCACATGACTTCTTCTTTAAAAGTAGACTTTGGGTCAGATGGCTCATTAGGTAAAGGCACTTGCCTCCAAGCCTGCCAAACCTGAGTTCAACCCCTGGGACCTACATAATAGAAGGTGGGAACCAATTCTTACAAGTTGTCCTCTGACCACAACACAACACATGGGGTATGTGGCACACACATACCCCACCCCACATACACACATGTGCATGCAAAATAAATAAATACAAATTTTATAATTTTAAGTAGATATTAGGGAAGAATGATATCTAGAATTTTTGTATCCTCAAAAATCTAGCAAATTTCCATGCAGGTAGTAATTTCTCAGGAAAGTTTCATTCTTGCTCTTAATACTTAAATTTAAGAAATTCCTGATTATCTACCTTCAAATAATGTGTTACTGCATTAATAATTGAGCTATCAAAACAAAATACCATACATTAAATAACTTAGACTACAAAATTTCATTATCTTATAGTTCTGGAGGCTTCGGGTCCAAGATCAAAGCTTCAACATGGTCACCTCCTAAAAGGGCTTTCTTTGTGCTGTGTAGGTGGCCTCCTCATGTGGTAGGGAGATGAGAAGCAAGCTGCCTGATTCCTTTTCTTATGAGGACCCCATCCTTATGACCTTATTTAAAATTAACTATCTCCCCAAGGCCTTATCCCCAAGTACCCACACATTGATGCTTATGGCCTCAACCAGATTGAGAGGGCACAATCTAGTCCCCAGCAAGTAAGAGCCATCTGAGTCCTCATTTTTCAGCCTTCTCATGCTACTCCAAGATCTGAGCACCTAAATGATATAATTGACCTTCACAAAGGGACTAGACAAACAATCAAGCAAGGTTCCATTCTCAGGAGATGCATGTCCTCCCCACCCTTATCCCTTGGCATTTAGCAGTTCAACCTCTGAGCTGTGACTCCTCATAGCAACCAATGTGAGCAGCTCAATAACTACTTGATGACTTCTCACTGTGTGTTACCTGGTAGGATACCACTGTAATTCAGAAAAGAATTCTGCCTCAAAGAGGAGCCTACTAGATTATTTATTATAATTGATATAATTACAAATGATTATGAAGAGGGATTGTATATTGACAGGGCACTCAGTCTTGTTTTGTTTTGTTTTTAACTATGGAGGTATTCTGGTATATCCTTGAAGAATGGATTGGGAGAGAATGAAAAGGATAGAGAAAATACTACAGTCCTTTTCCTTGGGGTTCAACAAAATAATAGAATTATTGGAGCATCTGAATCTATCACATTTGGCTAACCTATGAATATCTAGCTTCCAAGTCACCCAGTTGTACCCTGTACATAACTGGCCTTTTTATCATGGATCTGTCTACTTATACAAAAGTATCTAGCATATAAAGGCAAGTCGGTCCTGTGGGTAGTAAAATACATGCTAGCAGATTAAGCAAAATAGGTAAGTTAAATTTCAGATTTATGTATAACTATCCCTTGGTTATGAGAACCTGATTAGAAGGTAAAAGGGAGAGCATGGTACCCAAAGTTTCTCCTCTGACTTCCTCAAGCACCCAGAAGCTTGTGTGCACCCATACTGTAAAAACACAAGCATACACTTAGAGATCACACACACACATGCACACATATGCAGATGCTGGCTAGCTTTGCTCCACATGCAGAACTTCTCTTCCTGGGCAATTCAACTAGGCTATCTTCCCCAGACTCCTAGCACTTAGGTGTGGTCAGGTAATAACTTTCAGTGAATGAACTACAAGAGCCAAGATTCAAAATGACTAAGAAGAAAGATATTTTCATTGTTTGTGTCATATGTATTTTGGAATTTATTTGTTATAAGCAGCCTTTATTATTTGCACAAATGCACAGCTATAATTTATTTATGTTTTTAAAAGGAGTAAGTTGTGCAATGATTTTTAAAATATAGATTATTTTTAAGATATTGGATTTTCTATTTCACAGATAACTCATTAAATATCATCCTGGAAGCTGAATCATAAAAATATTACAGAATTTCAAGATAATAGTCAAGAAATTGTATGATCCAACATCCTTATATTACAAGAAACAAGCCCATCAGGATTAAATGATTTAAACTATTAAATTATTCAGCTTAGAGATTTAGATATGATGTGTTTGGAATAATATATCAGAAAGTGGAAAGAAGAGGTTTGGGGAATGGCTCCATGTAAGAGGGCTTGCTGCAGAAGCAGGGCCACCTGAATTTGCTCCTCAGCACTCATGTAAAGCAAAATGAAGTATCATTTTAGCTGCATTAAATACTTTAAATCACAGAGTCCACATGATGGTCAGACTGATTAAGCTAATGTCCTTATGGTTGGTAGAAGCATTTTGGAAAGCAACTTGGCAACGTGTCTTAAAGACATAAACATGATTTAACATAATGTTTCTACTTTTGGAAACTCACTGTTAGCAACTAATCTAAGAAACAAAAGTGAACGCACAGATGGGCTGTTCCTTACAGCATTGCTGAATAAAATAAAACAGAAAATGCAGAGTCAGAGAACAGTATGTCATAGATGATGGTTAAGAAATTATGAACTATCAATGGAAAGGTATTCAACTATGCAAAAACAATGGTATTCCATCAATTCTTGCAACGTGGACATCATGCTGATGATATAAGGCGCACACAGAAAGACAAATACTACATGTTCTCTTTCTATGTGATCTTAAGTTGATCTTAAAGAAGAGAGTAGTATAGCAGTTACCAGAGCCCGGGCAGGGGGTAGGGGAGGGAGGGATTCCAAGAGATGGTGGATGGTTAGAGGCACACAGTTGGGAAGAAGGAATTCCTTCCAACATTCTGCAGTTTAACAGGATAACTGTGGTTGAAGCAATCAATTGACTAATTCACCATACCTAGTAGACAGGATTTTTAAATGTTCCCATCACAGAGAAACACATTTCTGGGATAAAAGGTATTATCCTGATCTAACTATTATATACTGTACAAAAGTGCTGAAACTGTTACAACGCACACTACAAATACATGCAGTTACAGTGTCAGTCAATGCTCTCCAGGCTCAGTGAGAGACCCTGTCTCAAAAAACAAGATGGAGCACACTTGCGTAAGATACCTGAACTTGACCTCTGCCATTCATTCATATATTCATATTCATATTCTCTCTCTCTGTCTCATACACACACATACACACATACAAATAAACTGCAAAAAATGTTAACAAGTGATTTCCTGTAGGGAATGGAACTAGAAATTGGAGCATAAGGGCAGGCTGGGAGAAAGCTTTATTTATTTATTTATTTATTTATTTATTTATTTATTTATTTATTCATTCATTCATTCATTTATTCATTCATTCACTTATTTATTTGTTTATTTGTTTATTTATTTATTTAACGAAAATGTCACCCTTCTATACTGTTTCACTATGTATCCAGATTATTTTAGAAATTGAAAGACAAAAATCTATGCTTTGATAGTAATTACATATAAATGTCTTGTGCTTGTGGTTCTGCTGCAGGAAAAAGGAAAATGGAAAAATAAAAGGCAGATGATTTGTTCATGCTGGATATTATGAGCATTTTGCCTCTTCCCTTGATTTCTTTTATTATTACAATGTTTGCATAATTTAAGGCTGTAAAAACAAAAGGCCAGCTGCCTGAAATATGTTTTGGAAGTAAATAAAGTATAAATAATGTATTAATGCATGACAGAGTAGGGAAGTATTGAATCAAGAAAAGTACTCATGAAATATTTATGGGAATTCACATTTGTATGTGAAGATACGTTCATCACAGACAGATCCAAAACAAGGCTAATGCCTTACAAGTCAGTCACAGATGAAATGCCTCTGGGGAGCTGTGGGCTGTGGTTTGCTAGAAAAAAGACAAGGATCTCACTGAATGAGAGATGCTTTCTGTGATGGTGAATTTTTATCATCCAGTTGCCACAGCCTAGAATGAGAAGATCTCAGTGAGGGGCTACCTAGTTCCCATTGGCCTGTGGGCATGCCTATGATGATTGTCTTGGTTGCATTAACTGATGTGGGAAAATCCAGCCTGAAAGTGAGTCACATCATTCCCTACCGTGAAGAGTAGAGACTGCTAGATGAGCAATAAGCAGGCATGCATTCATTTTTCTCTGCTCTTGATGGTGGGTGTGTTGTGACTGCTTGTTTTAAATTCCTACTGCCTTTACACTCCTGCTCTGATGGACTGGAACCTGAAATCATGAGTTAAAATGAACCCATTCTCTCCTAAGTTACTTTTGGCCAAGGTGTTTTTATTACAGCAACAGTAATAAAAAATGGGGAGACTTTTTAACTTTTGAGCACTTGAGAATGCAAGGCCTCTGTCACTGTCGTCCTTTCTAGGAGATGATAAAGTCCTCCGGCTGTGGCACCCCAATATCAGCACTAAGCCAGTTGGGAAGCTGGTGGGGCACATGTTCAGCATCACAGAGATCGTAAGCAATGAGAAAGAGCAACACGTCATCAGCCTTTCCTCCGCAAAGGTAACAAGAAGAAAACAGTAGAACCAAAGTGTAGCTGCTCTTCAAGTCAACTAGAGGGAGGCCTAGCACATGTCTGCATACACACATGCACACATACACACTTGCATGCATACATACATGCATGATTTTTCTCTGGAGGAACTGGTGTGGCTGCTGAGAAAAGTGACGTCAGCATAGAGAAGAACAGCCATTGTACTGTTCCTTTTGACCGCAGCATGAGACAGGACACGTTGAAAGACAGGTGTGAAACTTCATATTGGGAAGAAAGACGGTATTTTCCTCTGTAGTAGAACACCAGAGGCTCCCAATCTAGATAAGATCATCATCATTAAGGAAAGAAAAAAAAAAACAAGGACTTCCGTGTTTTTCTTTGTTATGAAACTGATTTAAATATTCCAGCTAAAGTAATACAGAAAGAAAAAATAAGTTATAAATGTCAGAAATGAGAATCTTGAATATTTGCAATATATTTGAAAAAACATAGTTGTTTGATTGAATACAATTTATTTGAAAGTTTTAGGAAGAATAGTTCAATAAGGGTGGTTAGTTATAATAACCATTTCTTCTATCACCTCTGAGATTCACTGCTACCTCCT
>CABHPQ010072401.1:0-22522 GCA_902168405.1 Peromyscus aztecus
ATAAACAGAAGATTCTTCTCTCTTATTAAGAAATAAGATAAGTGGGCTGAAGAGACAGTTCAACCAGTAAAGTGTTTGTTACATAGCTTGAAGACCTGAGATCACTCCCCAGAACCCACGTTAAAAAAAGTCAGACATGACTAATGCTTCTAATCAAAGCAAAGGAGACAGGAAGACCCCTGGGGTTCACTGGCCAACCAATCTAGCCTAATTCATGAGCCCCAGACCAGTGAGAAACACTGTCTCAAAAAACAAAGTGGGCAGTGCCTGAGGAATGACATCAGAGGCTGACCTGCCCTCTGTATGTATGTGCAAACAGACACAGACACAGACAGACACAGACACACACACACAGACACACACAGACACACACAGACACACAGACACACAGACACACAGACACACACACACACACACACACACACACACACACACAAGCATGTATGAGTACGTGTATATAATACTAGGCCATAATCATGAGATCCCTTAAAAAAAATCAAAGATTCCACTAGCAATTGGAAAGTGTGACAGTTTATACTGTCAAATTAATAGGACTCGAATCACCCAGGAAAGCAGCCTTTGGCCATGCCTGTACCTAGCTCCTTGATTAGGTTAACTGAGCTGGAAGGTCCACCCTCAAGTTGGGAGGTACACTGACTTTCTAGGCTGGGTCCTAAACAGAACGAAAAAGAGAAGAGTTGCTGGGCAGCAAGAGTTCAACACTGTTTCCACATTAAGAATGCAACCTGAGCACTAGGACTTCCCTTTCATGACAGACCATAACCAAGTGTGAGCCAGAGTCGGCCCGCTCTCCCTTAAGCTGCTTTGGTTAAGGGTGTTTTATCACAGCAACAGGAAAAGTAACTAATACAAAAGGAATCCTTTCATAGTTTAGCTTAAGAACTACCAAGTTCAGCCAATATACTTTTCTAAAATTTTAAATTTTTAATTACTTTAAAGCACAGCCATACAATGCTCTTTTTGGCATGTACCCTCTGCTTCCTTTCCCTACCACTGTAACCAAAGTTCAATTTAAAAATCACAATTACTGTACTAGGCAACCAGAACATAGACATGAGAAACACACAAACAAACAACATATACATGAGAAACACACAAACAACATAGACATGAGAAACACACAAACACATACATGAGAAACACACAAACAACAACATAGACATGAGAAAAACACAAACAACACATACATGAGAAAAACACAAACAACATATACATGAGAAACACACAAACAACAACATAGACATGAGAAACACACAAACAACACATACATGAGAAACACACAAACAAACAACATATACATGAGAAACACACAAACAAACAAAAAACCCAACTGTTTTATAAAGCTGATCGATCTATGACCAAAAAACTGCCTTTTCTTTAAGATAGCTTGAAATCTACTTGGGACTTTAGTACTCTGTACTATCAATTACTTGGAATTAGATTATGATTTATATATATCAAGCCCAAGAAGGAAGAAATCTTATGTGACTGAGAGTGTACAGTTCTACACTTGAAATTCAATAAATATTAATGGGAGAAACAAATGAATAAACAAAAATATTCAGCTTAGTCATATATCACACATATGATTGATTTAGATACTCAACAACTAATAACATGGAATTTGCTCCTTGGCAAGGCCCTACAACTTGAATACATGCCTGCCATATTTTACGGAGCATACTTTTTTCACATTTTAATTCTTTATACATTTCTTCACAAGTACTAATGGTATGCCAGCATTTAAACATCATTTATTTGTGAAACTAACTAAACACACACACACACACTGTAGATTTCTTAATCTCACTGGAATATAACAACTAGGAAAAGAAACACAGCATAGAACTTTTCAAAGCTCATTGCCTAGTATAAACAAGTTTGGATATGCAATCTAAATTTTTATAAGATGGTTTAAAACTTAATAGAAGTCAGGCATTTTGCAACGTCAAATCCTACGAATTCCAATTCTTGAATCTGCAAAACATAAAAGGACAGAATGACCTCTATAAAGCCATATGACCTCTTTCATACACCTTCTATGCATATCCTCTAGCATCCCAGGAACAGGACTGTGACGTAAATGACTGCAGACGATGGGAACAAATCTCAGTTCTAGAAATACTTCCTTCTTCTATCAGAAAACAAGCCAAGGAAAGGAAAATATTCATTTTTGTCACTGCATTTTTATCAAAACGATAATATAATGATCATTTTAAGAGAAACAAGAGAATTAACTGCATAATAACCAGATTAACTTTGTATTAATTTACAAACTGTCAGGAAAGAAAACTTATACAGTTGACACAATGACGAGAGGTAAAGCAAGCAGCTCTGTATGCTGCGTTTAGACGGGGAAATGGCATGTTTTTAGAGCAAACAACGAACTTGCCGTATACAGCTTAGCTAGGAGAACATTTTCCTTCCTGTGCTCTAGAAAGGAGCAAACAGGTGTGAGCGGAAGTGCTGACACAGCCTCCAGGGCAGCAGCAGCCTGCACTCACAAGTGCAAGTCTGCCTCAAGGAAGAATGCAGATTAAAAGCTTCCTGCCAATCCATCATCACCATCACCACTACCATGATAAAAGCAGAAAAGAGGATGACCACATGAAACATTTACCAACTAAGGAAAAGCCTTGAATTAAGAGAATCTGCTTGCCTGAGTAGACACAGGTATGTATGTTTACTATTCCACTTCTGAACCTACAGCTAAGTTTTGGCTTCATTTTTCTGCATAACTAAGGATGGGAATAGAGTGGTCTTTGAATCAGAGTTCTGCCACACAGACAAAAATGTTTGCTGAGTACAAGCTATATTCCAAGCATTGCACTGTTTTGTATAAACTGTTTCAATAGTCAAAAGAACCCTATTAATAAGCAGTACAAAATATAACCAAACCTCACTCAAATGAAGTTTGCCTAGATCATAAGCATTTGCTAATCTTGATAGAGAACTCAGGTCTGTTCCCAGCTCCCACAGGCAGCTCACAAATTTGCCTAACTACAAATCTCCTTTATTCTATCTACTACCTTGAAATGATTATGTCTAAGTTAACGTACACGATGTGAAATATACAATAATCCTAACAAAAAGGTGAGATAATCCATATACGCTAAAGCTATACAAACTAATTTTTAAATACACTTATCTTTATTTTATGTGCCTGTTTGCCTGCATGTATGTATATGTATACGATGAATGTGTCTGGCCCCCTGGAACTTGTTACAGATAATTATGAAATGTCATACAGGTACCGGAAATAGAACCTGATCTCCTGCAAAAGCAGCAAGTGCTCATAACTCTGAGCCTTGCCCTCAGCTCATTTACGAGTGAATTTTAAAGGGTAAATTATATTCCATCAACTACTTCCCTCTCGCATGGGAGAAAAGCTTGGCACTTACTAATAATACAGAAGAAAAATAGAATGTATATAAATCTATGTTAACATGTGAAGAATCAATGACAAAGCATGGGACTAGAAAAGACAGTTTATCTCTATAAAACATTTCTGTAGTGTGGATCAGTTAATGCATTCATCACTGAGGGACAAAGTCAGTACAGTGTTAAAGTCACTTAAGTCCACCGTATTTTTCACTGATGTTATAAAGACACCTATCTCAGGGTTTCTATTGCTGTGATAAAACACCATGACCATGATAAAAGCATCTTGGAGTGTAAAGAGTTTATTTCAGCTTACAGTTCCACATCACAGATCAGCACTGAGGAAAATCAGGACAGGCGCTCAAAGCAAGTAGGAACCAAGCTAGAGGCAGGAGCTGATGCAGAGGCCATGGAAGAGTGCTGCTTACTGGCTTGCTCTCTATGGCTTTCTTAACCTGCTTTCAAACCCTGCCACATCAATCAAGAAAATGCCCTAAAGACTTACCTAAAAATCAGTCCTATAAAAGCAAAGATTCCTTCTTCCCAGATGACCACAGCTTATGTCAAGTGGACATAAAAATTAGCCAACACCATCAGAACAAAGTTTTCTCACTAGAAGGGCATTATCAATATATAATAACTTAAGAATAAAACTGAGGGGCCGAAGAGGCGCTTGCTGCCATGCTTGATGACCGGAGTTCACTGTCCATGAACACGGACAAGAAAAGAACGACAGGAGAACCGACTCCTGTAAAGACACCATGGCATGCATGCACCCACATACACAGAAATATTCACTAAACAAACAAATGGTCTAAAATAAAAAATCTACAGAAGAGGACAACTAAGAGGCTGGCTAATGGCTTCAACTACTAGGTTTTCCATAATAAACTCCATAGTAATGCTTTGGGTATGAGTAAAAGCATGAAATGCTTCCTCCACATTTATTTTTACAGGGATGAGGCAATGATAAAAAGACTATATCCTAGATACTTTTATTAATTTCAGCAACTGTATGCCAAGTGTGTCCTAAATCTAAGACTCAGAACCGACACTGGGTGGCCCTGTTTGCCTGGTGTTTAATTAGAACTGTTACTGGTTGTTGGTGGTACAGAATTCAAGACTGCAGAAGCTTCTGAATGCCATATTCCTATTTTCAGAGCCTGATTTTGCAGAACTTCACTCTTTTTCAGAGAAAGACTGTTTATTATTTGTATACATGTGAAACATACGCACACTTGTCTATGCAGAGGTACTACAGGTGTGCTTGCACATGTATACACGTGGGGAGTATAGGTCAACATCGGGCATCTTTCTCAATCTGTCCCTCCCTGCCTCCCTCCCTCCTTCCCCTTCCCTCCCTATATCTCTCTCTCTCCTTATTTATTTTGGTCTTTTTAAGACAAGGTCTCTCTATTAAGAAATTCTGGCTGCCTGAAACTCACTATGTAGACCAGGCTGGCCTTGAACTCACAGAAATCCACCCACCTCTGCCTTCCAAGTACTCACTCGAGACAGTATTTCTTACTGAGCCTACAACTTAGCTACAGTGCTTGGCCAGCAAGCCCCAGGGAGCCTATCTCCATCCCTCTAGTCCTGGGATTACAGGCGCATACCACCAGGCCTTACTTTTTACCTGGGTACTGGGGATCAAAACACAGGTCCTCATGCTTATGGGGGAAGCTCATTACCCACGAGTGATCTCTGCAGCACCATATGTAACAGAACTGTTCGTGTTACAGCTTTCAAGGATGTCCAGAGCTATCAAGTGCTTTACTCAGATCTAGCTTTACTTCTTCAGGGTTTGCAACCATGGATGGGGTAAAGACCATCTACACTGAGATGAAGTTTTATTCCTGCCGCACACTTCAATCATGTTCAGTCAGCCTCAAATAATGCCCATTTCAGCTTGTGGTGTAAGAAACACTAATAGAGATGGTTACAATGAAATATTCAGAAAAATAAAATAAAATAAAAATTAGAAATGCAGATTGTAATTATAATGCTTGGTCCTTTATGCCAAGTTAACCTTAAATTCTGGTCTATGATATCCATTTTTAAAAAACAAAATCTGAGTCAGTTTCATGATTTTATAGTAATGCCATGACAAAGATGCCATCCATTAAAATGGTATGCTCCCCTAGGAGTCATCGTTTTAGCCTTTTGTAGAGCAAAATTGAAATTATTTTCTTCATGAAAATCCAAAATTAACAGGGAGAAAGAGGTGTGCATCATCCCTGGTTATAGGTAACTCTTTTGTTTAACTAAGCTGCACAACAATAAAGTTGACTTCAGCATTTAAATCTGTTGATAATATATATTTAACACTTTCAATGATTCATAACTTAATTTTGACAATACAAATTATTAAAAATTGAATCATTAAGTTCTTCAAATGTACCATTTGTGATGCTGTGAACTATGGAATCACTCAAGCAAGGACTAAGAGAGAAAGCATGGGTGGTGCTTTAGGGTACAGGAGGAGTGGAGAGGCACCCTAACAGAAGAAGTCCATCAACTTAGTAATCACACGTGACCAACTGTCCCCACCCCACCCTCCTGCCCCAAATCACATCTTCCCAATGTACAGATAATAATATCCTTGGCACTTAGTCACTGATACCAGTTTTGGTTTTTCTGTCAATGTAAGCTCTCTGTTCTAACATTCAGGATTGGCTTCTGGCTTGGGGATTAAGGTCAATAACTACTCCAAAACTTCAATTTTCTTTCTTCATTTCCTAAATTTACTTCATTGGATTTCAAAAAGCTTCACTACAAGGCATGTCTCTTCTCTATAAGAGTTTTATTTTTGTAGTTGTTGTTGTTGAGAGCTCACTGTATGGCCCTGTGTAATCCTGGAACTGTGCTACACAGACCAACTGGCCTTAAACTCAGACATCCACCTGTGTTTGCTTCCTAAATGCTGGGATTAATGGCATGTGGCATACCACATCTGGTCTCTGCAAAAAATTTAATATGAAACAAACAAATACCTTTCTTACTGAAAAATAAATACAAGCAGTAATTAAGAGCAATTTCCACTACTGATAAAACACTAATAAGTAAGGATCAAAACTACAATCTACACAGAATAAAATGTTTGTAAGTGACTAGAACTCAGCCTGCTAAACTACCATTTACTTCTGAGATGACTAGCATTGTCAGGATGGGTACTCGTCAATGCAGGTGATGTGCCAATCTCAACACTTACTTTTTTTTTAAACTCCTTCCTTTTCCCTGTGCCTTCCCTTAACATTTCCAAACTAATGACATCAGTTCTTTTGAACATCTTCCCCACTCCAGAAACTGGACCCACTAGCCATTCCCTCCTGCATAAAGGCTCCAACTCCTTAACCTCGCTCAGTCCTCCTGTGAACATGCACAAGTCTGACATCGACTCTTAAATGTCAACACAAAACCAAGAGAAATGAGTGAAGTCTCACAAAGAAGAAACTGTACCAATTCAACTGCTCAGGTTTAATTCTTGTTTTAACTTTTCTTTTCAATTTATTCTTAATAAAACTCGAATCATAGAATGAAAATTTTAAAAAGCAAAAGTCAGTAATAAAGTCTGCAGTGAGCAGAAAGCGTACTGTCTTGACTTCCAATCTCTGAGTAACTAAGGACTTTGCAGCTGCTCCTCCCACATGTTAAAGGCGCTCTTTGGGTGGCTGGCCCACGCAGAAGCAACCACTACAGACCTTTGTTCCTAGGCTTATTTCACTTTTTAAAATGAAGTCTGTTGCTTACACATTTAATGTTTGGGTTTTTTTTGTTTTGTTTTGTTTTGTTTTTCGAGACAGGGTTTCTCTGTGTAGCTTTGCGCCTTTCCTGGAACTCGCTTTGGAGACCAGGCTGGCCTCGAACTCACAGAGATCCGCCTGCCTCTGCCTCCCGAGTGCTGGGATTAAAGGCGTGCGCCACCACCACCCGGCCTTGGGTTTATTTTTGTATTGTTTTTAGACAGGGCTCCACTAGGTAGCCCAGGCTAATCCTCCTGGCTTAACTTCCAGACTAGAATTTCAGGCAGATGCTACCATATCCAGATGTTAGAAAGTTAACACTGGTTTTTAGTCAATCTTAATCATCTATTTTAGAATAAAGAATAAATGAATAAATTATAAGAAGTCCTCCTTAAGAATTCAGACATTTGTCCCCTAAAGATATGACTAAAGAATATCCAAAACATTTCCAGTCTTAGGTCCTAAAAGATGCCACTTTCTAGACTGCTCCTAACTCATGCCCGTGGAAGTCAATTACCAATTACTCTTGCCAAGTTCTGCACGATATATGTGTAGTTGTCTTAGATAGAGGGAACTTAATGTAATATCCAGAGTAGCCATTTGAATTGAACACTACCACCACTACCACCTTCCAAAAAAAATACCACCACCAACAAACAAACAAAAACTAGTAACTTCTCAAGCTGAAAGTGCAATCTGTGGCTTTGGACTCAGTCCACTACTCCAACCTGTTACTTACTCCTGTTCAACCACGCTTTTCCCATCACCACTGCCCAATTCATGGATCAACTCAGCAGCACTAACCCTTCCCTCCGGGACTCATCCTGTAATGCTGGGCTTTCCGCCTCCCTGTCCTGCATGCCCTCCTCCGGCTAGCCACCCCACTCTCACCACATCAGCTGCCACCAACATGCCTGAGTCTTAAAACTCAACAAGATAAACCATCCACGGGAGGCAAGGGCGCTGCTGCTTCCAGGAAAGATTCCTAGAACTCGTGGAAAAGTCAAATCAACGGCTCCTTCTCCACTGCTCTCTTCTGAGATGGCTCTCTCAAAGCCATTAAAGCAGGCCTAACCACCTCAAGCTCCAATGACATCTAACCTGTGCTCTCCGGTGTCAGCTTTCCTAACAGTAACTAACAGGCCCACCGACCTCCACAGAGCAATTTTTGCCTGGTCTGTTCCAGTGTTTGCAGTGGTTTGTCTGCACAGGAATTTAACTATTATCCAGCGACCAGTAAGTGACAAGAATGGCACATGAATCGTCCTCATCAGCAGGCATCTAACAATGGTTGACTAAAAATGGAAATTGTTCATTATGTAATTTGAATAAGGAAGCCTTATATTACAAGCCTCCCTTGTTCCCCACATTCTGAACACTACAATTTCAGATGGAATTAACTAAGACAATATTGAGGATAAGAATGTGGGCCCTGAAGTTATGTAATACTGAGGTAAAACCCTACCCACCAATTAGTGTGATCTCATCGAGTTTGCAAGTCTTGAGGGCTCATAAATTCTACAGTGAGGCTTCTATCTTTTAGGTAATGATGAAAACAGATAAAATGTACAAAATGCCCAGGGCCTAGCACAGAGCAGAGCATGGCATGGCACACACTCCTCTTATTAAACGCAATTTTTACATTAAATAGCTAGAACATACTTGGGTGAGGCGAAAACTCCCTTCAGGAGATTTACTGAGTCAAGGTTTACCAGAAGTTTTACTCCTTCTTAAACATGCTCCTGAAATAAACAATTATCAGTATAGGCGATTGCTCATTCTATCTCAACACCATTAACAGTGCAAAGCATGATTTTACAAATCTGATTCTTTACAAAAATCAATTAAGAAAAGGAAAACTTGTAGACAACACACAGAACAAGTTATAAATGAGAGTATGTTCTCAGTATCAATGTTTCTCAAAAGACACAAAAAGTTCTTTAAAAAAGAATCCAGGGCTGGAGAGACAGCTCAGTGGTTAAGAGCATATACTGCTTTTGCAAAGGACCTGAGTTCACTGGCCAGCATTCAAATGAAGCAGTTCAGAGGGTGTGATTCAGCACTCTCTTCTGGCCTCTGTAGGCACTGCACATATGCACCATATACCCACTATTACACAGAAATCATTTTTTACACAACAGATTCCTGTATCCCATTACACAGCATCTGCCAATGGTTACTAATACACTGTGCGTGTGTGTATATACACAGGTGTGGTCCACTGTGTGTTGACACACCTGTAAATGCGCGCATGTGCAGTTGGAGGGAGGCCAGAGAACAACCTGGGCTGTTGTTTCTCCTCAGGCACAGTTCATCTTGTTTTTAACACGGGGTCTCTCACTGGAACCTGAGGCTTGCCAATCCAGACCTGAGTAGCTAGCCAGCAAATCCCAGGAGCCCTGTCTCTGCCTCCCCAGTGCTGGGAGCTACAACCTGGCCTTTACATGGGTACCAGGCATCAATCTCAGGTCCATAAGCTTGCGCACCAAGCACATGACAAACTGAGCTATGTCCCCAGCCCTAATTTTTACTTCCCCTCCTTGCTGAGTGGTACAGATCCAAGTGACCCCTGAAGCACCACTCCAAAAGAGGACACACAACAGTATGATATGCTTCTAAGACGAATTACCACATACATGTGACTGCTCAATAAGAGGCCAGCATGTCACTTCCTTCTTATGCAAGACATAAATATTAAATGAGAGTATCTTTAGACAATTGCTTCAATCTCAGCAGTTATGGCTTAATTGAAAGGTAAAATTCTTGAAATATATAAGAAAATATTGTGTCTTATTGCAATATTTCTTATCACAAAGAAAGTATTTTAAAGTAGAGCTTCAACCTTGGTTATACTATTTCCTAGTTGTCTGATCTTTAGGAAAGTTACGAGACCTTAGTAAGCTCAGTCTCCTTGTCTTAAAAATATTGGCTGGTCGGTGGCAAGGGTAGGCAGATCTCTGTGAATTCGAGGCCAGCCTGGTCTACAGAGCAAGTTCCAGGACAGTCAAGGCTACACAGAGAAAGCCTGTCTCGAAACATACACCTGCCAAAAAAAAAAAAAATTTAGAGTACTCATCTCACAAATGAAATGACTGACACAGAAGTCCTTACTAGAACAGCCTGGTCCAAAAGAAAAGTTCAAGAAAAAATGTGAGTCCAGTATTATATCACCACCCCTGGGAAAGCACTAATTCATCCAACCTACCCTATTGGTTGCCTAAGCAACAAAGGAGCCTCCACACAACTTACATACCAGGCACACATGCCAGAGCACTAGAAACAACAGTGCCTTTCCAAACACAGATCACTAAAAACTATCATGTTAAATACTAAATGAAAGACCTAACATTATCGTCATTAGAGTGCTTAGGGAAAAAAAATCACCAGTGTCAGAATTTAACCCCAGGTCTGGTCTTTTAAATGCAATTATAAATCACGGGACAAATACCCTATTTAGAGAATATTAGGTATCAAAAAGATAAAACAGCACTCTTAACAAAAAGAAAAAGACATGAATAGGGAAATGAGGTATCAATCAATACTGCCTACAAATTCATTCTTTAAAATTCAAATTCTTTCCACTTAACTCCAATTTCTACAGCTTCAAGCCCCAGTACTATAGGTACCTCTCACTGACAGGATAAACTGTTTCTTTTGAATGAGTATTTTAAGGGACCTTCATAAATCATAGTTCATAAATATGTAACTTGACCAAGACCATCAAATTAGTCAGACAAAATCCAGGTCTGAAATGCTTGATCTGGGACTCTAGAAAAGGCTGCTCAACTGGGTTTAGAACTTCACAAGATAATCTCCCATTTAATTTTATTTCTTAATAATTTATTTAACTTTATTTTACGTGCATTGGTATGAAGGTATCAGGTCCCCTGGAACTGAAGTTACAGACAGTTGTGAGCTGCCATGTGGGTGCTGGGAATTGAACCCAGGTCCTCTAGAAGAAC
Organism: Peromyscus aztecus; assembly: GCA_902168405.1. Lineage (NCBI taxonomy): Eukaryota > Metazoa > Chordata > Mammalia > Rodentia > Cricetidae > Peromyscus > Peromyscus aztecus. The sequence continues at coordinate 11,108 of CABHPQ010072401.1, forward strand.
AACAATCAGTGTTCTTAACCACTGAGCCACCTCTCTAGCCCTTCCCATTTAATCTTAAATGAAGCACTATGGCACTGCAGAATAGTAACAGAACCCTGTACCTTTCACAATGATTTTCAGCAAGCACTCACACATTGGCACTTATTTCTCTTCAGGTATGCTCAATCAACTATACAAAGCTGGGGGAGGGGGCTTTAATGTACAATACTACAGTAAAACATTTGATTGATTTGCTGCTGGTACATCATTTAACATTTTCAATAAATATTGAATTCAGACATGCCCTGGAGCAAATCTCAAATGGTAATAACATCCTCATGTACATATTACCAACACACACAGAGGGATTTCTGTTGTTGGCAGGAGGAGGTGAAGAATAGTTATCTAAGGAAGACTACAAACCCGATGTTGATATTGCATCACCTATAATTACCTTTTTAAAGTGTGACTATTAATATTTTCACCTTCTAAGAGCACTAAGGCTTCAAACAGTAAGTACTAGCCCCTGGGCCTATCAAAAAGGAAAAGTCCCCACATGGTGTTTGGATAGCATATGCAATGGCAGTACTGTGCTTCATTCTGCAACAGCAAATTTTGAATACTATCTAACTATTTTATGTGCTATGAAATGCAGTAGGGAGAACAGCAGGAACACATCTAAGGAACGACAGGGAAGTCATTATTCGTGTGTGTGTGTGTGTGTGTGTGTGTGTGTGTGTGTGTGTGGTTCTGTACAAAACACTGTATTATGTACTAAACAGAACGGCAGTGCTTCTGGCAAAGGGGGGGCATGTTTTTTCACTAATACAAAGCCCCAAGCAAGAGCTTGTTGTAGTAAGACCTCAGCAGCCAGGGTATCAGCACGCAGCTCACATCCCTACAATAGCAGGTGCATTCTAAGAATGAGTTTGTATGCCTATATATGTAATCAATTATTTGCTCTAAAGGCATAGTAAGCCAAAAAAATTATTCAGATATAGTCATTTTGTAAATTTTGGATATTAAATAATATTGGATATCAAGTTTATTAATTTGCTTTATCCTTAAACATTACAATAGCCCTAATATTAATTTGCTGTATACTTAAACATTACAATAGCCCTTACTGCTTTTCTTGATATTCTTAAAAAAATGATACAGTTCAGACTTCCTAAACAAACCACTGAGAAATCAAAACACCAAAAATAGACACAAAACAAAGTTTCTAGTAACTCTATGGGTCACTAATTTCCTGTAGTCCCAATATTGTCATACAGTTAGAGTTGGAACCTGATGAGATTCCAGGAGTTAAGGATGTTTTACTTCCTTCGGAAGCTCATGTTTTAGACATGTGTTCTCATGTCACTACCACAGTAAGTTGATGCTGAGTTCAGAAGTGGAGAGAGAAGACTGTGGTTTATTGTATTTAAGGCCAGGCACACCGATAAAACTTTTTACGAACTGGTTGGTGAAAAAGAAAACCATAATCTCTAAGATTTCACAGGGGCACTCAAGTAAAACTGACAGCAAAGACAACAAACAAGAGAAGCCTACTACTCTTCTGATTTTTTAAAATAACTGCTGCTACTGCTGCTGTGGGTGGCCAGCAGTCTCGAAGCAACTCCAGGCTGCAATCACAACATCCATTAGAGTGCTCCACAGTCAGAGCAAGCAAGTGGTTTTCAGTGCCGCTGGTAAATCACCTGATCCTATTACAAAATCAATTACTGCAGTACATTTCCACTGCCACAATCTGATGATGACAAAATGATATTGGATAGCTACTGCAAGGTCAAGAAAACTGCTAAGAACATCTTAATTGGTCTTTTATGTTTAATCATTTGGTCCTACTAATAATGCAGGCATTTTAACTGTATATTTTTATTTGAAATAAATCTATGTAGTTACCTTTGGTTGCCTGGGACATTCGATGGAAAATCTCTGCAACTGGTCTGCTGTATGGCTACAAGGGAACAGATCGGAGCAGCAGGACGAACGACACAACCTCTTCATTAAAAAAGAAATAACGATGCAGCCACAGCCACACATTGACTTGATCATTAAAAGAGAATCTGACTTCAAAAAATCACAACTAGTAAGGTCCCATATAGACTAAAACTAGCTAACTGACTCATTCTGCAGCTCTCTGGCTGAAAGAAACACTGCTAAAAAATTGAATTAAAAACAACTGAAAAATCAAGTTCACAACAACAGAAGATAACAGCCACAAACTCATCACCAAGAAAATCTGTGAGAAGCATCAGGTCTCCTGCTACTACACAAAAATGTAAAGTGCTTTAATATTCCAACGTGTTTATATTAAAGCTCAAGAACTTAGCAAAGGAGCAAACTCCAGACACCCCGAAACATACCAACCACTCTTTCTGCCTTCCATCAGTTTGGATCTGTTTGCCTACACCTTCCGCTCAGCCTATCCAACCTGTTCCCTCTGTAAATTTCAACAGCCAACCGGAAAGAGCCCCACCCCTCGCTGTCCCCGCACACTGTTCAAGAAAGACTCGGACTCAGAACTGCTGCAGCACTGCTCAGAGAAACAACAGGGGCGAATTGCTGGACAGGCTTCTAGCTCACCAGTCAGAACTGATGACCTATGACTCTGCACTTCAAGAAGCCGCCAAGCCCTCACAGTAAGCGTGCTCACTCACTCTACTTCTCTACTACAGATTTATTTACAGTACTGTTCTCAATCTTAAGAGTCAACCTCAAATTCAATGGGAAAACAGAAAACTTAGGCCTAAATCTGTTTTCTTTTAAATAAAATTTGGATAGTAGCTAACACAAACCTTTGAATAGTGGTGGGAGAGGGCAGGAGGGTGGCTGAGTACAAAGTACAAAGTAAAAAATTCCCTCTGAATACTGTACTCAGACCTGAGAGGTAACGAAAATAAAATTCTACTGCAAAACGATTCAGTACAGAAAATGATGAAATGAGCAGCAAGGTGAGCCATGCAATCCCTGCTATCGAGGATGTTCAGTTTGACTGGGAAGAAGAGGCTGTACTATGTACATAAGTACGGTAATAACTAAAAGCCACCAAGGACCTCTCCTCACACTGCATCTTCTCCCTTGGTCATGTGCATTTCAGTAGACAGAGAAATCTGAGAACCTGAAAACCTCTTTGAAAACATAAGCAAACAGTATTAAAGATGTTAGTCATTCCCTAATTCCCTAATATGTTTATACTTAAAACATTCTACCTTTCCTGATAACATATAGTTACTTGCATCTGGTAATTATAATTCTTTCTAAATTCCCAGAATAAGAGAATCACATTAATACAAATACGTTAGTCTTCTTAAATAATCATATTCAAAATAACTTAATGAACAGATACAACTGTCAATTCTTTTTAATACATCTCTAAAAAAAAAAAAAGGAAAGTGAAAATAACAAAATGCCTTCCATTACAAGATTCTATATCCTGTGGCATTGAAAAGCTCTGTATTTGTACATGTCTCATGCTCAGAAGGAAGCTACCCCTTCCCTGCTTTAGAGCTATCAAGAGCCAATACTGTTCCTGCCTTCACCTTGCACTGTGCTTTTGATATCATGTTATACTTAAATCAGTTTTTCCAGAATACCTATGCACAGGCATGCACTTCACGGGGGGGGGGGGGGGGGAGGGGGACAAAAGCCCAACCTTCTGTAAATAAAAGCTACAGAAAGAAAGAAGCAAAATAACTCAGTAACCTCCTACTCGCCTGCTGAGGCACTGTATGCTGAAGAGAATTTAAATTCAGATACAACTGAGCTGTCCTGCCCTGAAGTCTACCTTCCCGTGCTGCTGCTACACCAGCCAGTACATGGAAATACAAAGGACTACCAGCCTAAGTTCTAAAATGATTGAACAACAGAACTTGGAAAATCTAGCTCTAGCCATGCTGCCACCTTTTGAAATGCACGTCAGACATTAGGGGAAAAGGTCTCAATTGCTGTTCATGAGCTTCTCTAGCAAATAGGGAGGTAGGGGAGCAAAAAGAGGTAATGAAAAAATTAATGCATCATGCTAGGGTAAGAACAGACACCAAGCATTAACACTTGACATAATTTACACTGCTAATAAATATACAATATGCTCAGAAGAAGTACATCACCATGTGTAAAAATAAAGCAAGTATCAATTTAAAGTCCCCAGCACATGTAAGCTGCTCTCAATGAAAGCCCTCAGTACTACTACTGCTTCTAAACAAAGCCTAAAATAAGATCCAAAAGCATAAAATGCTTCTGAAACATCCAGCCATGAAATGCTTCATCAGCCTCATTTCCCCTACCACCCCCAATATCCCTTGGCTCTTAAATTAGTTCTAACAAAAATAGAATGTAAGCAATAATGGTCATTTTCATTATTTATCATTTTTCTTCCTTGTCAGCTAATTCAATGTACTATTGATCTTTAGGTTGCATACAGACAGAACTTGAAGACTAACCAACAGAAATAAACATTTTTAAAATGTAAAAAAAAAGTATAATTTTGTTCTGGGAAAAAGACAGTGAATATTTAATCAAATCTGTTTACAGGGAACATTACATATTAATATTTGATCACGAGTAAATTAAAAGTATGAGTATTTTTTCTCTCTAGTGCTAGGGATGAAACCCAGGGCTTTAAGCGTAGTAAACAAGTGATCTACTGCTGTGGAATAATCCTTTTGTACACTGTGAAGATTTGTCACTTGAATTGGTTTAATAAGAAGATGACTAGCCAATGGCTGAACAGGATAAAGTTAGGCAGGAAAGCCAAACTGAGAATGATGAGAAGAAGGGCGGAGTCAGGGGAGACATCAGCCACACACCAAGCAGGATGTGTAGAAAATGAGGTTACAAGCCATGAGCCACGTGACAAAGCATAGATAAGAAATATGGGTTAATTTAAAGGTAAGAGTTGGCTAGTAACAAGCCTGAGCTATTGCATTTATAATTCATATGAAGTCTCCGTGTTGATTATTTGGTAGCGCTGCTGAAACAGGGAAACTCCGCCTACCATCTACCATTGTCTTAGTTACTGCTCTATAGCAGTGAGGTGACTGACACCATGACCAAGGCAACTTTTAGAAGAAAGAATTTAATTGGGAGTTTGCTTACAGTTTCAGATGGTGAATTCATGACCACCATGATGTGGACCATGGCAATAGCTGACAGCTTACAACTCATGAGCAGGTTGGAGGCAGAGACACTAGGCCAGGTCAGAGCCCACACCCCAGTGATACATCTCCTCCAACAATCCTTCCCTAAACAGTTTCACCTACTACGGACCAAGTATTCAAACATATGAACCACTACAGGTCATTCTCATTCAAACCATCACAACCACTAAGCCACATTCCCAGTCCTCATGATTACTTCAATAAAGTTAACCAGTTTCCTTCTTAATTATAAGTAACTCAATGTCAAAATTTTACTTTAAAAAGTTAAATACTGTATGTATGCATACTGAATTAATTTTCAATTCTTGAGAAAACAAGAGGATCCATCTGTTTAGTAGTAGCCTTCAACGTTTGCCTAGCATGCACAAGGCCCTGGATTAGATCTCCAGCTCCATCTATCCATCTACCATCCATCCACAGAAAACTACAAACAAAACTCTGCAATAGGATATTCTTCTCAATTAGCACATATTTATCTGCAATTAATGCCCTCTGCTGGCCTCCATGGACACCAAACATATATGTGGTACAAAGACATACATGCTGGCAAAACACTCATACAAATAAAATAAAATAAATCTTAAAAATGAAAATAAAGAAGAACTTATTATGGCTAGTCTCCAGTCACCGTGGCATAGGCATGAAGTCCCGGAGAGTGGAGAGGCTGAGCAGGAGGACTGCTTCCATGTAAGTTGGAAATCGGAATGAGACTCTGTCTCAAAAACTAGGTAACGTTTAGAAGACAACTGGGAAGAGTGCTGCACAATAACTTCGAGGAGTTCCCGTTGTTAGAACTATGGTGAATATCTGACGTATCAAGGTTTTATAGTAAAAACTGGTGGTGACTTAGTATCTAAATCTGTACATATTAGCCCACATTTTGCCCCCACAGGGTTGAGGTTCCCATAAGCCCCATAAGATTAACTTTCAAAAACATTCTCTTTGGTTCTATCCTTGACTGAACTTCAAGTCCTTGGTCTTCTAGAACTAATTCTCGTTCACTCAATGACTCAAGTATTTATTAGCATCTAATGTGCTAGGCAAGTAAGAGTAACAAAGACATTCCAAAAGAAGAGAAATCCCTTCCACCAGCATTAAACTTATATTCCAGGACCAAAGACAAAACTAAGTTTTAAAAAAAGACATAACAAGCAAAACAATTACTATAATAAATGGTGATTCACACCAAGAAGAAAAATGCAGGAGAAAAGATTAAATGGTTTGTGAAAGCCTCATGTCTACAACAAAAATCTGAGTAAAATTTGTATAATATTTCAGCACTCTTTTAAATGTCAGGGGAGGAGGAGCAGTGCAAGCAAGACAGTCAGCAGGGCCCAGAGTGGGCATTCCAAATGAAAAGTTTCCAGTATGCAGGAGGAAGGAGAGCGGGTTTACAGAGTCATATTTAGTACAACTATACTCAACTCAAATACTGCCAATACTGCTTTGTCTTTTTTCTTTCTTGCAGGTATTCTAAATTCCTACATGCACTACACATACACACACTTTCACTCATACCACCCCCCCCCCACACACACACACACACACGATTTCACAAATGCCTCTCATGTTCACTGAATCACCACATGGTATCATCACATTAACTGTATTTCCATAACAATTAACACCAGTCAATATCCAAATTTTCCATGTTGTCTCATAAATGTCTTTTACAGTTAACAAGTTCTAAGCAGAAAGAGTAGCACTCTGTTGCCCCTACCTTCTTCCCTCATTCTCATTCCAAGAAGTTCTCCAGGCGCCTGGATTCCCCTGCCACTGTTCAGCAGAAACACTTACATTGTGCAGTGTCTGTGGTTTTCACTGTATCCCCTGCCTTGTTACCCACACTCGCATATTAACTTAACTACAAACAACTTTTAGCAATGAGTGTTCTAAATTCAACTAATAAAGAAACGCTAACAATATCACTGGCACACATGGGAATTCTGGTCCCAGAGAAACAAGCAGCAACTTAAGTTTGCTGGTGAACCCTAAACAGCTGTTGAAAGGCGGAGCATGGTGCAGTAACCCTGAAGCGACAGAAGAGGGAACTATAATATTTAGAAATTCCATACTAAGTAGCACTACATTTTACTTTAAATTTAAACACTAAATTTCGACTTCGTGACGGTCAAAACCACAATTATTATTATTACATATGCTTCCATCAGAAAACAAGCAAACAAGACCCCATTGTAGAACAAAGTCCTTTTAAAAGGTAGGTAAAGGCTGAATGTATGGATATTTATAATTCAAATGTACTAAGAAGCCATTATCAAATGTTATCACTTAAAATGATTTGAAAAACAATGTACTTCTACTTTCCAAATAACTTTCTTCAATAAATAAGCTTATCTAAATGGACTAATATATTTTGCTAAATAACTGTTTTCACCATAAATTCAATTTTTAACTTTTAAACAATTAAGTTCTGAATTTTGAGTTAAATTTTTACATATCCATGTGTTCAAAAAAAAGTCTCAAAGTAGCAGGGCAGTGGTGGTGCACGCCTTTAATCCCAGCACTCAGGAGTGAGCACCTGTGAGTTCAGGGCCAGCCTGTTCTACAGAGTGAGTTCCAGGACAGCCAGAGTTTCACAGAGAAATCTTGTCTCGAAAAGCAAAACTCCTAACCATGTACAGGGTTAGGGAAATAGATCAGTGAGAGAGCTTGCCCGGTATATGCAAATCCTCGGGTTTCACCCCCAGCCCTAAAAGATGTTTGCTCCAAGCAATATGATATTTTATGAAAATGTAAACTTAGAGATTGAGGAGATGGCTAGGTAGGCGAAATGGTGCTCTGCAAGCATGAGGGCCTGAGCCAGATCCTCAGGTAAAAAGGTTAGCATGCAACTGCAGTCCTGTCACTGAGGAGGCCGAAGCAGGAGGATGCAGGGGCTCACTGGCCAGCCAGTCTAACCCACTGGGAAATTCTACATTCAGTGAGACCCTGTGTTGAAAAAGAAAATGGACCATGAAAGAAAGTCGCTCAGCATCAGCCTCCACACGTATACCCACGGGTGACTTTCACCAGCAGTACCTTTAACACTCACATTTTCATCAGCGATCTGTATATGAGGATTTCACTGATTCCTTAAGAAAATTGGCTTTCTTTTCTTTGTATTTTATTTATTTGTGTGAGAGCATGCATGTGCTTGTGCACATGTGTGTTAGTATGGGCACATGCACGTATGTGCCTGCAGAGGCCCTGAGGGGGCATCAGATCTACTGGAGCTAGTAGAGGTACAGGAAGTTGGGACTGCCTAATGTGGGTGCAGGTAACTTAACCCGGATCCTCTGCATAAGCAGCAAGTGTTCTTAACCGGTCTACCATCTCTCTAGCCCCAATTCCAGCTTTTTTTTTTTTTTAAACCAAGGTCCTTTATGTCCTTCTGAGCCCTATCAAGCAAAGCTTTTGTATTTCACCTTATTCAAAGCAAGCTAGGTTTTCTCCATTCATGCTCTTCAAAATTCTATCACTTGTTATACATTCCCCAAGTTCTCCCACACACATCTAAAGGGATTTTTCTAATAAAACACTCAATGAATGGGTACCAAGGTCTGCATCAGCTTCTGTGGCTACACAACAAACTCACTGGCAGAAGTAAGTTTATTGGCTCAAAGTTCTTGAAATCACACATTCAAAACTAGTTTTACTGAGCTAAACCCAAAGTGCTTGCAGGCCAAATTAATTTGTTCTCCTCTGCTTTTACAGCCTGCAGAATGCTTACTGAATCCCCCAGATTACTGGCCCCTTTCTTCTTCAAAGCACAGTACCACTTGTGCATCTTTCTCTAATCTCTTCCTCTTTGCTAGCCTCTTCATTTCAACATTCTTAATCACATATGCAGAGTTCCTTCAGTACAAGGCACAACAGAGCTTTTGAAAATTAAGATGCAGACACAGTTGGGGGGGGCATTATTCAGTCTTCCAAAATACAATACAAAACAACAAAATATAAAAAGTCAGACATGGTGGCACATGCTGACAATACAGCCCTCCAGAGTCTAGGGCAGTAGATCCAATGCAAATCTGAGGCCAGCTTGGTATATGTAAGAATTATGGGATAGCCAGGGTATATACAGAGATGCTAAAAGAATTTCTAAAATAAAAGGTATGAAATGTTAAAAGCAAAAATATAAAATGGTCTTTGAATAAAAGACTTTTGAAAAATCAATCACACACTGAGAAGAGTCAGCAAATAGCTGTCTAAGCAGCTCGTGTCAAGAATACACGGGGCTCTTGACAGCTGAGTCAGACAATGCTGGAAGAAGAGGAACTAGGGACTGGTGGACTGCTGCTTACTTAGTACAGAGTTTCTGGTATGAGTAAGAGCAAAGTTCTGGACATAAGTAGTGATAGGTACACAGCAGTGTGATTGTAATTAATGTAACTGAACTGCCTACCTGAAATAGTTAGAACGGCAGGTTTATGTTATAAAATTTTCACATTTTAAGAAGTGAAAATGTGTTACTAAGAATCCAAAACAGAAATTAAAATTTAAACAGATTTCATATAATAAAGAATACCATTTAACATCAATTTGTGACATTATTAAAAACAGTCTGATGTATCATTTCTCAGATATTTAACAAGAAACACATTCAAATAAACAAAAAGTACAATAAAGATCCTCAACACCAATCAACAAAATCAAAATTTAATCAAAAAGAAACAGCGCAATTTGATAAAGGCTTTCATGTAGACATTATTTAGTCAACAACATAGTATTATAGATTGCTGTTTTTATTTTTACAGTAAGGAAAAAGCATGCAGCTTTTTTATAATTAGAAAAATGACAGTATTACATATTTGCTAGCATTGATGTGAATTCTTTCACTAGGTGGCTATTTCCCTTCAAACTGATGGATTTCCTTTAGAGTTACTTATAATTGTGGTCAGATAATAGAAAACCCCAGTGTTTCTCTATCCAAACATGTCTTTGTTTTACTTTCAAATGTAACAGTCATAGAACTCATATGTGATAGCTTTCCCTTTCAGCTCTCTGAATGACGACTCCTCATCTTCTAGCCAACACTGTTTCTGATAAGTTCTTTTTCTGTTATTGCTTTCAAGATTTTCTCTGTATTGGTGGCAACTGAGCAGCTCAACCACTTACGTGACTAAATGCAGATTCTTTGATGGTGGTTCTGCCTGAGCTTCTTGGTTTTGTAGGCTGACACTTCCCACTGAATAGGATCACCAGCCATTATTTCTCCTCCTGTGACTGCACACAGCCAGCTCTCTTTGAACAGGTCTTTCTCTCTATTCTGTCTCTATTCTTTATCCTCCCCATCCTTCCAGTTGATGGCTTCTATTACTCTGAGTTAATTGACTCTCCTCATTGCTCAAGAGTTGTTTTGCTTATTTAATTAGCTCTCCTTCCAGACAGCCCTAAACTCTCTCCTGCTTCTTTACAGTATCTCTGCTGATGTTCTCTGTGCTCTATCTATTCACTCTGCAGTATTTTTCAATCATTTGAACACAGGATTACTTGTTTTTTCTGATGATACCTCAGAGTTATTTTAAAATCTTTAATCATTATCTAGTCCTCTCAGAGTTAGTTTCCACTTGTTAATTTACTGTATCTGAAAATGAGTCATATCTACTTTCCATACATATCTAGTAATTTCTGGAGGAAAACAGACAATATAAATAATAACAGCATATCTGGACTTTGCTATATTCTTTCAGAGGAACTTCTGGTTTTAGTGTTGTGGATGGGAACTCCAAACTGTTTCCTCTGCAGTGTGTGGCTACTACCTGACTCAGTCCCCTCATCTCTGAGCCATCCTTCCTATTTCTCAGCCTGATGCCTGGGACATTACTCTGGCCTCTGAGTAGCTGACGGTGGCAGTGGAAGAACTGGGTAGAGACTGTACTCAGATGGCTCCCATCCTCTGATGTTCTCTGGCCTCAAGGTTTCTTCCCAGCATCTCAGCTCTTCTGTCAGCCTGTGTTGTCTGCGATACTCTAAGGAAGCTTCTGGCCACCCAGACCACATGACCAGTCGAAAAACATATTCAGTCAAAAAGAAACAAAGACATATCTCAAATGGATCCATTTTCTCTCAAGAATAGAAATTACAAGCAGGCATGTTAAACTGCCAAAATCCCAGTACTTGGGAAGCTGGGGTATCTAAGACCCACCAGGGATGCAGAGCAAGACCGTCTCATCAGGCGTAGGGGAAAGAACGCTCACACAACATAGAGTAATATAAACCAGCCACACACAACACTGACTGACAGAAACCAACCACACCACACTGACTG
>CABHPQ010072419.1:0-14410 GCA_902168405.1 Peromyscus aztecus
CCCCAATGTGCTTAGTGGGTATCCCTTCACAAATGTGCTTGACATAAAACTTCTTTATTCCCAGGATCATATTATCTAACCCCAATGTGATATCAGCTTGTGATAGTCCATTCAGTTTCCCAAAGTAACATATCCCAAACTGAACACTTGTTTCCTGTACAATAGGATTGGTGTATCTGCTACATGTCTCTCTGTCAGTGGTTCACAGCAAGGATCACTAAAGAATGATTTAGAGTATCCTGGCGCATCCTCTGGGTCTCCAGAATCTGAGCACATCTCACCATGTCTACAACTTTTTCTTTAACCGGAAGCATCATTTCCATTTGCATGTAGTGTTCCATTTACCTCTAACTGTTCTTTCAGTTTCTCTCCTAGCACATTTCATTGTCAACATTATTGCATCATGCCAAGTCAGGAAGTATCTATGGTGCAATTCCTTGCACTGTTACCTTTTCTTTCAAAGTAAGTGACCAACAGGACCTGGCCAGCTGCCATTTCTTTCTGTCTGACGTCATCCTCTCCTTGCTGTCTCCTGAGTGGGATATACTGAGCTTCAGGCTGTTCTCTTAACCCGTCATCTCTACCCCTTTTCAGGGCCATTGTCCTTGGTCATCACTTGTCATAGAAAGATTCTGACACAAACATCCCTGTTGTGAACGTCTCTACTTCTTCTGGGTACTTCTTCAACCTACTCTCTACATTTTGGAAGGTCCTTTCTTCAATACAGTATTTAAAAAGCTGACCTATCTCCTTGGGAAAGCCCTATCTGATAATCCCTCCTTTCAGATAGTATCTGTAAATATCAGATGTGTTGGTTCCTCTGCCTTCGTTTTTCTCCCTATGTTCCTGCAAAAACAGTTATTTGAGTGGGACATTAGTACTTTCCCCTTTAATTAATGTTTTTGAAAGACCAACTCATATGATACTTGACACATAGTGGGTCCTGTTGGCTGAGAACTGACATATGTTGGAGAGTTTCAGAACTAGATGAGGAGAATTATATATTTGTTATTATTTTGGAAAAACTGAGATTATTTGACATTTTAATCATCTATAATGTAGGAGAATTTGACATGTTAAAGTATAATTTGATTTTTTTTTTTTTTGGTTTTTTTGAGACAGGGTTTCTCTGTGTAGCTTTGCGCCTTTCCTGGAACTCTCTTTGGAGACCAGGCAGGTCTTGAACTCACAGAGATCCGCCTGGCTCTGCCTCCCGAGTGCTGGGATTAAAGGCATGTGCCACCACCGCCCAGCTTATAATTTGATTTTATACAGTATCTAACAGACAATATTGATTGCAATTTGGAATGTGGAACTGAAAATTTTGATTTTGTTTGTCATTTCAAGTTGGAAAAAATCTAAGGAGATTTTATTATACCTGTGAAAAAATTGTAACATACTTACAATTTATATTTATTAGATTTTGGCAGTTGGTTAAGGACCCAGAAAATATATATTATTAGAGAATGTTACTTAAAAATACAAATTAATACATTAAATTAATAAATAAAGCTAAAATAGTTAATTGGCCTGGAGTTGCAGAGGTTACCAAAGAAGTTTGTTAACATTTTTGTATTTAAATAGTGAAAATGATACATGTAAATTAAATGAAAAACATAAGGATAGGAAATTAAGTTTGTAATAAATGCAAAAAAATATTAATTTTCAAAACTCAATAAAATAAACATTTGGTTTGCTTTAAAACTTAAAAATCTACTTTTAAATAAATCAAAGGCCCACCCTAATTATGAACATTTGGGAATCAGTAGAACACATTTTTTCTTTCTTCCTTACTTTGAGTAAATGTCACTGATTTCGTTTGTTCTTGTGTACTAAATCAATTATGCAATAACATTAATAATCCTAATGACTAGCTCTCTCTGTGTGTATGTTGTGCTCTAGCAATTTATTATGTGTTGGGTTGTGCCCTCCTAAAATTCACATTCAAATCTTTACACTTGATTTTTTCTATTTGGACATAAATGCCTTTCACTGGATAATTACAGTCAACTTCAACTACATTCATTACGTGAAAGTGCTAATTTGATGGAGCTTGTATTATTATAGGAAGGGCAGGGAACACCAATGATAAAGTCAGTCTCTGTCTCTGTCTCTGTCTCTGTGTGTGTGTCTGTCTGTCTGTCATTTTCTCTGTCTTTGTCTCACACACACACACACACACACACACACACATACACCCCACAGAGGAAAGTCTATCTTAGGATACATAGAGAAAGTCCTGATTGCAAACTATGAATAGAAAGCAACCCTAACTGCACTGTGGTCCTGGTCTTCTAGCTTCCAGAACTATGAGAAAACAAATGTTTGCTGCCTTGTCCTCTCATTCTGACACTGAGTTGAGATATCATGAGATGACTGGCACACCTACCCTTCCCTCCAGAGCTGGATCTGTTCCATTTCAAAGGGCAGATTTCTTGATACTGCAGAATGCAGGAGCTTTAATGGAAGCTTCCTTTTTGAAGTGCACATCTTCAGTAGAATTCAAACCAGAGATATCATCTTTTCTGTTTGTCTTGGCCAATGGGTGGCAATGCTGTGCAAAGGAAGATGTTTATTTAGTTACCCAGGGCCACTCATTGTCTGAGGTGTGGTTAGATACCCGAAGTTTGAAAACAAAAAACTTTCCATCTTGTACTGAACATTTTACAAGAGTAATGGAAAGGAATAAGGCTAATTTGGGGCTCTTAATGGTTATCACAAAGTTCCATCTGCAATTCCAGTTAACAATTAAAAATAAAAGTATTCACTAACCTAGCAGTGTGAACTCATGGATGGGAATGACAATATCTTCTTTCTATTTATTCCAGAAACAGGAAGGTAGCCTACGGCATGTTCAGTACTTAACAAACATTGCTTGATTATTTTTGAGTGCTAAAACTAGGATTAATTCCTAAAACTACAATTCCATACATTTCCCCCCCAAAGGTCCATAGTCACAGCCTCAATTTTTTTGCTGTGTTTTTTTTTATTTTTTAAATTTATTATTTATTTTACATCCTAATGGGAGTTTCCCCTCCCTCCTCGCCTCATATTCCCTACCCCCATCTCCCCTCTGCCCTCTTCCCCCAATCCACTACTTCTCTATTTCTATTTAGAAATGGACAGGTCTCCCATGGGTATCAAGAAAACATGGCATGTCAAGTAGTAGTATGAATAAGCACATCCCCTTATATTAAAGCTGGACAAGGCAATTCAGTATGAGGAATAGATTCCCAAAAGCCAGCCAAAGCATTAGAGACAGCCCTTGGTCCTATTGTTATTATTTAATGACTTTAGATGTATGTGGTACAATCATTTTACTTCACAAGTCATACCATAATGTGCTGTAGAAGAAGCACAAAGAATAGAGTATTTACAGATTATTCCCCTTGTTAGTCTGATTAGTAAAATAGTTTTGCTGTAGGAAGAATAATTTTCACAATAAACAAAGGCTTGTTTACTTTATTTTTGAAAACAGTGTTAGAGAGAGTGAGCTGAGGACCCTGTCTGGTGTCAAGTTTGACTATCATTAATCCTGTGTGTGATGGTAGATTTTCATATCTGATATCATTTTATCTATCTGTAAAATGAGAATGGTATTATTTAGAGCATCCTCATCTCCCTAAGCTATGCTACTGCTATTCTCTGTATGCATCTTTCAAATTTCATGTGTTGGAAATGTAATCCTCATATAATGATACTGAGAGGTAGGGTCTTTTGGAGGAATTAAGTCCTGGGGGCTCTGTTCTCATAAACTGAGGAACACTATTATTATAATTGTTGGCTATGGTCAAAGCAGATTTCTATGTGGATGAGTCTGATCCTTTCCTTGACCTGCTACATGTATCATTTTGTCTTTCTGCCTTCCCTATGTAATGAGACTTTAAGACTGTGCTCACCAAATATGCCTCTGTGGCCTTTTCAGTCTACAAAAATGTAAGAAATGAATCGCTATTCTATATATTATCTATTCTTAGCTATCCTGTTATAGCAGCACCAACATAACTCATACAGCTACTCATCACCTAGAGAGGTAAGCAATGGAGTTCATCTGTGATAGGCCATATGGTCAGTATGTGATAACTCCTGCTCTCCCTATTAACACTCTTTCATCTACTCCTCTGTCTTTCATAACTTCCATAAAAATCTTGCCAGCTTTCTCCATGCTTTTGACATACAATCTTTCACATATAATTAACTTTATAAAAAGTATGCGAAGCTTCTATTCACCAAGTCTCTTCTATAGCAGTTGACTCATTAAACAGATGCCAGAATTGAAATTCTAGCTCAAGCGAAAGAGCCAGCCTTGCAAATGCTAACCAAGGAAATTTAATATTCAGGTCAATACATTCTACTTCAAAAATAAAAGAGGAAAACTCAAAACCTCATTTAATATTAACAATTTTTACAGAGTCAAATTATGCAGCAAATAATTAAGTTTAGATTGATTTCCAATTTTTATTTAAAAATCAAACAACAAGAAAATGCATTTCCTAAAGGAAATTGGCTGCAGGGGTTCCTAAATTTGAAGGGATGAAGCAACAGAATCTACAGGAAGTACAGATATAAGCTGGTGTCCCTGCCTTCTTAAGAAAGTTCAAGAGAACCATGTGTCTGATAACACAAATGCTTCAAGTACTAGTGTTGATCTTTTTTCTTTTCTCTTTTAATTCTTCAGCCTTATCTAATCAACCCACCTATCTTCTAAGTAACATTAAACCCTTCCATAATTACATTTACTCATCCTCTTAATTACTCTATGATCACTTGTCATTAGCTATTACTCAGCTGAATGTATTTTCCTTTTCAAGGGCACACTGTTGTAGGTGGCATCATTCTCTAGGCACAACACCCTGACCTCTATGAGTGGAGAAATCGAACTGAACACAAGTATACAAGTGAGCATGTGTGTATTCATTTCTCTCTGCCATTGGCTTGGGATATGTTGTGAATAGTCATTTGAAGTTTCTGCCTTGACTTGCTCAGAATGATGGACTATAACCAAGAATTGTAAAATTAAGTAAGCACCTTCACCTGCTAAGTGTTTTTTTTTTTTTGAGGGGGAGGGATCAGACAATGTATCACAGTAAAAGAAATTAAACTAGAACAAGATGTTTATCACCATTACCATCTCAGTTAATGTAAGACTTTCCTGTCCTCTTCAGATAGCTTAACTGACCCATTATGCAGGTCTTTTAGCAGAGGTATGCCTCCTCCAGAGTTTGTTCACAATTTCAGTAACAGTCATGTGTGTCTATGAAAATTCCATTCATTTTTTTCCTCCCTAAAGATTAAAAGATATTTATTTGTTCTTCTTCATGTCCTCAAAATTGACATGCATATTCCTGGCAAATTGTACTTTTATTCGCTTAGCAGTTAAAAAATAAAATAGGATAGTTAATATAAGCAACAGAATTTGAAACAGGATGTTCTCCAAAATATCAACTTTGCAATAATTCACCTTAGATGCCATTGGAATAAAAAAAATCATATTTAGCAGAGAAACTTCAAAAAAGTGAATTCACATATTTTCTATTCCTATTTTCCAATTTATATGCTCTATAATACCCTTAACTTTGTATTATAATTTATTCAGCTCATGATCTGAGAATAGTCTACATGTTAAAAATAATATTAAACATAAAGCTGCAACAATGACTAGAAATAGTTCTTCCCTTCAACTGAGTGCAATGAATATATAAAGAAGTTGGTCTTTCTTTTAAGAGGGAATGAAGTTAAGCACTGTTACGGTGTGAACGAGAACCTCTCCCATGGACTCAACATTTGAATACTTGGTTCCCAATTGGTGGAGCAGTTAAGGAGGTCTAGGAAATGTGCCCTTGCTGGAGGAAGTACATAAATGGGGGTGGGCTGTGAGGTTTCTAAATCCATTTCCAGTTCGTTATTTCTGCTTCCTCTTGTAGTTCAAGATGTGAACTCTCAGTTTGCTGCTCAAGCCATCATACCTTCCATGATGGTGATAGACTTGTATCCCTCTGGAACCATAAGATCAAATAAACTCTTCCTTCTATAAGTTGCCTTGGTTATGGAGTTATATCAAACAATAGAAAGCAAAATGATACAATTATGGGAAAGGAACAAATCCGGAATTGAAGAAGGAAGCCTCTGTATGTGTTAACTTGTTGTGACTCAAAAAAGAGGTAACTTGAGATGTGGTTTATCCTGAGGCATATTTTGGTTTGGCTAGCATGTAAAGTACTTTGAAAAGATTGTTAATACTGAAAGTCTTTTGAAAATCATATGGGAACTTACTACTGTAGAAGCTTTCCTGTAATGTGTATGTTTATGAAAGAAATTTAGATGGAATTGTTACCACATAATGGAAGGGACAATGAACCAACTAGAAATCTTTTGCAAACAAGTAAAACTGCCAATTCCAGGAATGGGCCACATATGGTTGCCAGAGGTATCCCACAGACTCCAACAAACATTACAGGATATAGGCAATGGTATTGACTTCTCTCTATAACATGATGCTAAAGTTCTATTGCTGAAGATACTACTTAAGTACATCATCAAACATGGAGAAATTTAGCTGGTGTCACTTTAGAAGCTTTAGTCTAATAGTTTAGTGTTCATAGTATTGGAAGGACTGTGCACACTACTGGAAGAGAAAGGTAATGAACAATATAGTGCCCTCCCTGGTAGATCTACTGCCACAATAGTTACATTAATGTTATGGGAGTAACCAAGCAATTTTAAAAATTGGATTTAAGACTTACTCCATGAAATGGAGCCCATTCTTGACCTAGCAAAAGTAGCCAAGAAACTGAGACCAGACAAGTCTTGAGCTATACAGGAAAATCTACTGCGATCACTCTGCTAAGTGAAATGCTAATAAAATGACTCTTATGGGCTTATTGCTATACTCTGGTGGTTTGGATGAAAATGTCCCCCATAGGTTCACCGGGCACTATTATGAGGTGTGGTCTTGTTGAAGTACATATGACCTTGTTGGAGGAAGTGTGTTGCTGGGGGTCAGCTTTGAGGTTTCAGATGCTCAAGCCTGGCCCAGTATCACTCTGTCTTCTTGTTAGGTTCAGATCTGGATATAGAACTCTCAGCTACTTCTCTAGTACTATGTCTGTCTGCATGCCACCATGCTTCCTATCATGATGACAATGAACTAAACCTCTGAACTGTAAGCTAGCCTCCTTTAAATGTTTTCCTTTATAAAAATTGTCATAGCCATAATATCTCTTACCTAACTAAGACATATACCCAGAGTTCAGTGCATCACTTAACCTTCAGCAAAGAAGCTTCTTTTTTGCAGAATATGGTAATTAACACAGAAACCCACAACAGGATAAACTTCAGAGAGTAAAAGACTTTGGTGCACTCAGCTTTAAATTAGATGTCTTTATCAAATTCCTTTACTTAGGTCTCAGAAAGCTATAAGGAAGAGGAGACAAAAAGATTATAAGAATTAGAGGTGTTGTCTAACTACAAAGAGAAAGCATTTTGTTCAGACACAACAGGAGTAGTGTACATATGAATTTACAAAGACTGTTACAGTAATCCCAAGACCTGCAAAAGGTCAAGCCAGACAAAATCCCAGCACCAAGAAGGGGAAGTAGGCACAGATTCCTACCCATAACCAAGAAGCTATTTGTAGTTGATACCTTCAGCGAAAGGAAAGTTAATTTTTCTCCATTAGAGTAACACTGGGTATATCCACCAGAGTCCAGGACATGCCGCATTCCCAGCAGTACTGGCAAACACAAAATGGACTTCATGTTTTCGGGTGTGCTTCTTGTTGTTGTTTGTTTCCTTGTTTTGTCATGTTTATCTTGGCTTACTTTTTCAAGAGAGAAAGAGCATGAAGTTGGGAAGTAAAGATGGAAGGACCTAGGAGGAGTTGGAAGAGGTAAAAGAATAGGTTTCCAACACATTGTAAAAAAAAGAGTTAAATCGAATAAATATAAGAGGAGGGAATGGTGTTAGTAAAAGAAGCAGTAGAGCATTCTGTAGGAGAAGTAGAAGGAACTGTACCATTAAAGTCTGCCTTCCCTGTGGACAACCAGGACAGGTCATCAGAAAGTACCATATGCCTACTGGATACTTTCAGCTACAAGCAATTGAAAGACCCCTAGCAAGTGGCTCTTTACAATAAAGAAGCCTATCAATTATGACAACGTGCAGTCCTGACTTTTTAAAGGCCAATGAACTATTTAACTACACCCTGTCACCATGTACTTGTGACTCCCTGTGTCTGTTCTCCTTAAAATGTCCAGTGCATGAGGACACTTCTTTAATGAAACCAAGAGCAACAATTAGAGCAAAATTACTATTGTTTATGCTAAAATGCAGAAGCAAATACCAGGCTGCCTAACTAATCAGTCTTCACTTACATTGCTCCATCCTGAGTGAGATGTGCCACTGTGAATCCATGAGAAACCCTGAGAAACATGCAGATAAAGGTCTTATCCCCAAAGTGTATGAAGCAATGGCATCTTCCTGGACACTTGAATAAGTGTAGCCATCATTACAGTCATATTCCAGGTCACAGCTATGGATGTTTTTCCATGATTAAATTAATCTGACTTTGGGTAAGCAACTCATTTCCCCTTTGGGATCCAGAGAAAAATGTTAAGTATGTGATATGTTATTGTATTTTTAGAAAGACAAAGAGTGTGGGGACAAAGGCAGAGAAGAGGTGGAAGAGAAGTACATGAAGGAAATATAGACGTTGCCTGGAAAAAAAAGAAACTCAAAACAGGACCAATGTTTAATGTCTTGTTCTATAATAAAATCAGAGACTGAGATGTATATAGTCCTTTTGATGACAAGAGGCTGATAGGATCCATATTCTCAAGCTTGCTAAAATATTTGTGTTGTTTGCTGGCTTTTTGTTTGTTTTGTTTTAATTGCTGATGTTAATTTGCCCATTAGCAGCTGTTTTCTCATTTTAGGATGTGAAGTAAAAAAGAGTAAAGAAAGCAAACAGCAATCTTCATTATACTTCAAATATACTGGCTGATATTTTAAGGTGTCCAAAGGCCTCATGGGGCATGCTGTATACCATGTACTCCATGACCAGGAGACAGGGATCCAC
The DNA here is from genome assembly GCA_902168405.1 of Peromyscus aztecus. Classification (NCBI taxonomy): domain Eukaryota; kingdom Metazoa; phylum Chordata; class Mammalia; order Rodentia; family Cricetidae; genus Peromyscus; species Peromyscus aztecus. The sequence continues at coordinate 9,077 of CABHPQ010072419.1, forward strand.
AAGAGTACAAGTTCGGTACTAACAAACTTCATGGTGATGTGCCAGTTTTTAAAACTGGCTATGCCATTTCACTGAAAAGAAAATGACATAAATGTGATTGTTCCATTTTCATACTACTGGCATTAGCTACCTTTTAGCCATTCTGGCAGATGTGCACATCTCTGTGTGGCATCAATTTGTATTTATCTTATAATCAATAATTCTGCTCAGTCTTTCAGATGATTATTGGATACTAGTATAGTTTTGATATAATATCTCCTTCTGTCTACTATTGGTTATGTAATTTATATTCCTGCTTTGTGTGTGTATGTAAGTGATCATGCTTGTGTATGTGGGAGGGGGGCTGTGCACATGTGTGCAGGTTGATGTGGGTGTTTTCCTCAATACCTCTCTACCTTTTTTTTTTCTTTTTGAGACATAATCTCTCCATGAATGTGAGCCTTGATGCTTCAGCTAGACTGACTGGAAAGCAATCCACGGGATTTCCTCCTGTGCCTGCATTCTCAGAGTTGGAATTATAGACAGGCATCTCTGTGCCAGGCTTTTTACAGGAGTGCTGGGGATCTGAACTCAGAAATTCACACTTGCATATCAAGCATTTTATCAACAGAACCTTCATAGGATTATAATAACTGAACATTCTCTTGAAATTTTGAGTAAATCTTTGTTCCTGAACCAAGACATTAGAAGAGCTAAAATTTTGTGTTCTGATGAAATATAAGCAGATTAGAGAGGACTTATGCCGCACTATTTTGGCTAAGAAATATTTGCTTGCCAAAAATTTGAAAGGATCCTGCTCACCCCCTCAGGATTAACTGTAAAATTTTGCCATAGATACCGTGATGTAAATCCCAGTGTGTCTTTAACATTGCACCCATTGAAAAGCAGGTCTGTCAACTCAAAGTCTATAGGTTTTTCTTTCAGAGTATCCAGTACACTGTCAGATAAGGAACCATAGACACCTTTATATGCTACCTCTGATCATAAAGTAGGCCAATTGTAGGTTTTTCATAGCACTAACTTGTCAGATTTAAGAAGTTTCTGTCTCTTAATGTGTGCAGGGAGATGTCATGGTGGATGAACATTAAATTATTAATAAAATAATAAATATTTATTAATTCTTTTAAAATAATAAACTGTGTTGATTTTCAAGAAGCAAATCAACCTTTCATTCTGGTGAAAAAAAGCACATATTGGCTCATGACAAAGTAACCATGTTATATACTGTAAGATTCAGGGTAATAATATGTTGGTACTGTTTTTACATGTGTTTTGATTAACACTATTGGTCAATAAGATCTCCTCTAGTTATATCTTCACCAATTTTATTATTCATATAATAATGGCTTTCTAGAAAATGTAGGCTCTCTAGATGACATTGAGCATGCTTCTTCCCATTTGCTTCTCTGTTATCTTTTCTATTAACATTTTTAAATTAGCATTTAATAATTATTTGTCTGTGTATGTGTATGTACATGTGTGTCCATGTGAGCGGGGCACCCAGGAGTGGAATGGCACAGGAGTGAAGGTTAGAAGACAACATTTTTTTTTTATTAAGAAATTTTCTGTTCACTTTACATACCAACCACAAGTGCCCCTCTCCTCCCTCCTCTCACCCCCCAGCCTTCCCCCCTAACCCATCCCCAATTCCCACCTCCTCCAAGGCAAGGACTCCAGTGGGGAATCAGCAGAGCCTGGTTCATTCAGTTGAGGCAGGTCCAGGCCCTTCCCCCTGCACCAAGGCTGTGTAAGGTGTCCCCCATAGGCACTGGGCTCCAAAAACCCACTCATGCAGCAGGATTGGATCCTGATCCCACTGCCAAGGGCCCCTTAAGCAGGTCAAGCTAAACAACTGAGAAGACAACCCTTAAACTGATTTTCTCCCTTTTCAATGTGAACTCCAGTTCTCAGGCTTGCCAACATATATCCTCACCCTTTTAGCCATCTTACCCCTGCTCTATTTTCTGGGAAAGATATGCAGGTATACATGTTTCTTCCTTAAATATTTAATGAAAGTTGCCAGTGAAGCATTCTCTGACTATTAATTGAATATATGACAGTTGCAAGGAGATTTCTCTACAATAGAGATGGAGACATTTCTTAGAGCTTATATCTAGTGTAGGAGTATTATCATTTCACCACAGTGGATAGCCCACAGGTAGAGTTCATGGAAAGAAGGGGGGGCTCGTCAAAGATCTCCCTGATAAAAAATTGAAAAAAAAAAGAGGATAGACAATTGTTACTATTGTATGTCCTTGGAACTAAACAAAACAAGGAATTAAAATAGGAAAGCAGGGAATGACTGTAAATGCACACCCACATGGTGAGTCTTCTTTTTTAACCAATGGAAGTCAGTAAGCTATGTTCTGAGACCAGCTCACAATATTCTCGGGGAGCTAGATTCATAGCAATGCATAATTCATTATTTATCATCAAAATAATGTTTGACAATGAGCATCCATAGGTCATAATAAGTTCAAGTAATATGTATTTATGGAATTTTATGTTGGTTGTATTGAGTTAACTATGTTATTTTCTTTGGGATTTCCATCTTTTCTGGTATGTTGAAATTGCTTAAGTTGATCAATATAATTGATTTAGACCTAAAATAGAAGACTCTGACCACAGCTTCCAATCCAGTTTGACCCTGAATAGCTAGAGGACATGGTCAATGCAGAAAAAACACCATTAGTCTCTAACACCGATGGCACCACTCCAGCCCATCCTTCTAGTACTAAAATCTCAACTGCTAGTAAAACCCAAGTGTGTGTTCTGTAAACATAAGGACACATAATAAGCTTTGTCCTGTACCATGTTCTGTATTCCTGCTTCATATGAGTCCCAATACTCTGGGTGGCTAAACACTCTATATCATCTTATAACTCTATCCTTTCCCACAGGGACATGAGAATATTTTATTATATTGTCTAGTTTGTTTTGTGTAACTCAGTTAAGTTCCTTTTGGTTTCTCTTCAACCTCTTCTTTCAAGTTTCTATTCGTACACAGCTGAGGCAATGACCTTGAAACCCTGAGCTAATACATATGCATACTTAATGGCACACTATTGAACAGAGTCATGTTCTATCAGTAGCAGTGGGTACAGAAATAGAATATGATGCCTTTGTGGAAGAAAATGAAAAATGAAATATTAAAAGCTTCATAATAAAGGGATTAAAATATTTGAGCCAATAATTCCACAGAAAAGGAAGAATATGGTGTCTCAAGAGAACATAAATATAATTTAGTTTTTCCAAATCTCTGGGGTTTTTTTCTATTATTTAATGAATGGATCCCAAAATAACTTTATCTCCTAAGGAAATTCACTTTATTTACCAAAAAAAAGGGGGTTGAACTGTTGTCAAGAGATAGTTTGTAGGAATAAATTGATCTGAAGGTTCAGGATGGGAGACATTCTAGTGGAACAGTGTGTGGAAGGACAGATACTTATCTGACAACATGAAGAATCAACAGTAGCATCCCCCAAAGTGTGTAACAGTGCCATTCACTGAGTCCTGAATTTCAGCTCTCTGTGAATATGATACATATTGTATTGCAGGAATGAAATTACCTTAGTGATAATGAAACACAAAGCAAGTAGTGTTTAAGAAATAGTGTTGTTGTTCCTCTTGGTTCTCTTTGCCCTCTTAGCTCTCAGTTCTCTCACTCTTGGTCCTCTCTCTGCCTCCTTTGTCCCCTCCCTTTTTTTTATCTGTCTCAATCCTTATGCTTTTCTCTGTCCTCCCATGGCCCCATTCATTCTACTGGTCATGTTCAGTGCATTACTTTCTCTCCCTGCTCTGGACTCTTCCAAATCCTCTGACTGTACTTTCCCTCATATCAATAGTAAAAACTTTCTCCTTAACCAAAGAAAAAATACCACTGTTAGGATATGAACCCAAATCTTCTTGATAATATTACTTTCATGGTTTTGCTTAAAAAGCATTTTGATATTCATCTATGCAATTAGATATTATGCCATAAAATCTATTTTCCTATTTCAAATAAGCAAATGTTCCTGGGAATTCCTACTTGACTCACCAAAATTAAGCAGACAAGGATTTTCTTTGTGGCATAAAAGATGTATGCTTCTCTGTAATCTGTGATGTGGAATGTGATTAATACATATGATACTTAAAATAGATTTGTACTTCATTGTAAGCATTGATGTGGAACATTCATGTTCCATACTTAATATAGAATTTATAATGAAGATTAGGACATAAGATGGAGAATGTATGAACAGATAGGTAGGTATATGATTTATAGGTAGGTAAATGATAGAGAGATGGAAGGTAGATTGATTGACAGTTTGATGAAATGACTCACCTAATCCATTACATTAGAATGCATGCTTGTGATTTTTCCTTAAGACTAAGACAATTCCTTAAGTAGAATTTTCACAATTAACATATTTCAGGAATCTTTCATATAATATCTGAAAATGTAAAAAAAAGTTAGTTATCCTGAAATGCCTATTTTCATAAGTAGTCCATTTTCATTTAACTAAAGATCTGTATGATTCCTAATGAAATACTAAAATTTTAACAGAAGTAACAAAGTTTTAGAGCTAGTCTCAACCAATATAAACCTCCAAGGAAGAAGCAGAAAGAAATGTACACCTGTAGAATGTGTCCCAACAAGACAGTTTGTGACATAATTAGTCGAAAATAAGACTTGGAGGCAGGCACCATCTGGAACAATGACATATGGTTAGAGAAGAAACATTGGACCCCAGAGGCAGCAGCCAGGTAGAAACAAGTCATCTTGCTCTTCAGCCACAGTGCAATGGGACAGGCAGGCATTGTTTTATGAAGGGTTTACTGTAAAAAAAGAACCCAGGGAATCCAGGAAGAAGATGATAGAAATGCTGGTGATAGAAAGATGGAAAGGCTATGCTAGTCACCACTGCTGTACAAGGCCAAGGATGGAGCAGGAGAGTGTTTTCTTGAAGAATTGTTGAGTAAAGAAGGCATCCTAAAACTTCTATGCTTCATAGTTGAGCAAGATTTGTTTCATATTACAAGTTTCTCATTAGTTATGATAGGGATTTTTATTTAATTATCAGCCCCATGAGGGTAACTACCATGCCTGTTGCCTGTCTAGGGAATTAACCATGACTAGCTTTTTGCTTAGATTCATGGAATCACAGATGTACAGAATGAAAACATTAAATGCATATTTCATGCACACACACACACACACACACACACACACACAATTTTTTGAGATTATAATATAATCACAACATTTCTCCTTTACCTTTCCTTCCTACAGTCCCTCCCACATATCCATCTTTTTCAAATTCATGGCCTCCTTTTTTATTAATTTTTATT